>JAODAL010082660.1:0-11502 GCA_025379985.1 Phyllomedusa bahiana
TTTGTTAATCAAGTGATAAAATAGGTGATACGGGCATTCGTCATTTCGTCGGTTTAAAATCAGGTCTGTTTGCATTCATTAACATCATTGAGTAATATAATCATAAAGGGTTTAAACCCCAGACACAGAGATATCACTATTTTGCTCTTTTTTCCCATTCTGTCTTTAATTTGGAAATACTTGGTCAGTCAACATATGATGGCCTATGGTGAATTAATTTATGCACCGAAGACCTTTTGGATATTTTAATTCTAAATTTTCTGTGACATCATAGGTACTGTTCCTATGTTTTAATAACATGTAAAGTGATAACAAAATATTTTCCATTTTTTGGAAAAAAGTACATTTAAGCACAAATTTGTACTTGATGTAATATGGCATATAGAGTAATAAACATTTAGGGGAATTATGAGACCCCGATCGAAGCGTCTTTTTACACGTTTTTTTAGTGAAAACTGCGCCTGATTTATGTTGGCGCCCGTAGTGCGCTCATAAATGCGATGTAAAGTTCCACGCGCCTCGCCTGTGTGTGAGGCGCATTGCGTAACTTAGGCGCATAAGGAATGCGCCTAAATGTATTAAGTTAGAGACAGGTGGAAACAGCAAAAATCATTAAGCATGTTAGGTTGAGCAAAAATTTTTTTTTGCTTCTTTCCCTTTTATTTTATTTTGTAATACAGCAGCCGCCAACACAGGTCTTGTGGACCTGTCGTCCCCAAGCAGGATTTCTTGTTTCCTTGGGTTTTTTTTCGTTCGTATTTACGGGATGTTTTACTCCCCAATACATCACCAAATACACCTAAAATAATGAGCAATTAGCTTAGAATTGATGGCAATGGAAAATACGGATGTATTTGCGGGCGTAAATACGTCTCCCTTTTCTGCAGCTGAGCAACAACATTTCCTGTCTGCAAGAGGTTTCCCTTTGTCCTGTAAAACAATAAGCCCCAAAATTTTTAAAAAATTTTTTTTAACTTCCCACCTACCCAATTTATCTCGGAGGCCCCCCTTTTCTTTTCATGTAAAGTCTGGGGGCGGAAAAAAGGGGGTTTTGATTTTAAAAAATGCCCCCCCAAAAATCACCCTTTTGATCACTTGATCTCCTGGGCTTGACACAGATTTGTTTCTTTTGTGTCCAAACATACAGAACTACTAAGTTATTAAGCAGCTAATGGAAATTTGCTAAACCCCAGAAAATGTTATAAAAATATATTACAAAAGGACAATCCCTTCAAAACTTTTACCGTTTTTATCATTATTTTGTGGTGTAATGTAAGAGTCTTGAAATGAAAGGGTTATGTATACTACCTATGTATTCCCATAAAATATAGCAGCCGTTGAGGTTTTCAGATCAAAGGGGCCCTTTTAGATTCCAGAACATTGTACTTTTTTTTTATAAGAAATAGCAAATTTGTGACTTTGTGATGGTGTTGGTTCTCTTATACATGGCAGTATTACTTATAATGTTAATTATTGCTATTTATGTTTCTATTTGTTTTACTGTCATTAGGTGTTGGGGCCAATCTAATTTTTCTATGGAAGCTTAGGGATTCTAGTTAAGCCTCTGTATGTATTGTACACAATAAAAATAAAAAGTCACTAGTTTTCATATACTGTTTTTACATAAACAATAAGAAACTATATGTGAAGAAAATGTAAAGCCAACAGAGCAAAAAGGTACATCTATGAGTAAAAGAAGCAAAGCAATAGAGAGTATACTTTCAAACATGAACCATATGAAGGTATAAAACCCATCTTTCAGAAAGACCATATGCATTTTGGGGCTATTTACCCAGGGGGCCCGGCTCTAATTAGTTCCATCTGTTTTGCTTCATGGTGCTAAGAACTTTTCTAAGGGAGACAAACACTAAGCCGTTTTGTCCTGCTTGGAAAACCTTGCACCATAATAGGGAACACATTTTGATCTGTACTGTGGATTCCCCTCTATGGTATGTGTTGACATTTATTGTTTGTAACTCAGAGTTTAGGTATTGAAAGTTAATGACAGGAGTGATTATATTTCTTTATGGGTACAGTCTTTTTAAGAATATGCATCATGAATCAACTCATTTCCCAAAAATTTTTAACCATAATATTAAATGTCGTCACACTCAAGAAGGCATCCAGACCCCATCTGAACTATTTTTATGAATTCCCCATGTTTACCTATCTCTTGAAGATAGTTACATAGTCTCAATGCTCTTACACACTTACAGCAAATAATCTATGTTGGTATAGAAAGGGGGAATATCTCTCCTTGGGGAGAGGCAACATGTATTGTTGAAATTTAAAATGTCTTTTCACCTCACGGGCATTTGATATAAAAGGGTTTTATGGACAAAAAGTGTTTTGCACCCCCTTTAAAATTAGCTCCCTTTTGCTTTACTCACCAATCTTAGAAAAAAAGGTTAATGCCAAGCCATACGTCATCTGCATACACTGTTTTGGGGGTTTTTTGCCGATCATCATGCAGAGAAAAGTTTACGGTGGCGGGGTAAAGGGGCAATGATGGCTCAGAAAGGCTATAAAAATAGTCAGTATTGACTTTTGATATCTATATACCTGGCTATCAGTTCACTCCTCATCCATCTTTTCTCTAAACTAATTAAACCTTAAAAGCTTCAGTTTTAATCCAGAATAGATTTCCTACAGGGACAAGGTACATCTGACCTTATTGTGCAACCTGGCCTAATGTATTGTAAAGCTCAAAAGTGTAAAGAAGTCTACAGCCCAAACCCCCAAGAAACAAATAGATAAATTATTGATTGTGTATCACTGGTAAACCAAGGCTCAATGGAAAGTTACTATCCCCAGTATATTGTGTAGAACAATCAACTAACACTAATAAGTTAGCAAGGAAATCATGGCTAATTAAAGCAAACAATAAAGCATCAGAGAAGTCTAGCATATGAAGCACATATTTAATTTATTTTTACTTGTGAGAAATCTGCATAATTTTCCTTGACATCTTTTTCTTGTTATATTTGAGGGGGGTCACGGGCCCCGCTCCCCCCGCACCACATCCCCGCTCGCGGGGGGGCGGGGGCGGCGGGTGCGGCGGCCCGCCCACCCCTCTGCCCCCTCGGCGCCGCCTCTCTTACCGGGCCGCGCTCCAGTGACCCCGTCCTGCCTGCCCCGGCCGTCGCGCGCTGGCCGGCTAAGGCGCGCGCGCCCCGGGTTCTCAAAATTTTTAAAGGGCCAGTGTCCCGAAAATTGGTTTTTGGGGGGGCGTGGTCCTATTTTAGGTATCCGCCCCCAGTACTTCCGCCAGTCCTTTTGGGTGTTTTTTCCCGTGTGTTCAGAGAGTTTTGGAGTTCATCTTGATTACCCCGGTACCAGTCCCTGCTTATTTCCCCTGATTTTGCCTGTTTTCCGCCTCCCCCTGACCGTTGCCCGTCTCTGCACGAACCTCTGCTGCCTGCCCACCTTCTCCCCGTCCCCGACTACGCCCCCGGATTACGTTTCTGTCCCAACGCTGTCCCCGGGCCGCCATCGCAAGCAAGCCCGTCAGGGGTAAGACCTGGTAGCCTCACCCCCAGAAAGCCCATCCCGTTTTGCGGCGGGCTCGGGTGAAAAAGGGGGGGGTATTAGACTCCTTTCCCCGGGCGTGGCTTATTTCATCGCTTGGTTGGCCCAGGGGATCCACTCGTCCGTTTCAGTACAGACTGGCCTGGATTCCGCCCGGGGACCTCTGCCGATCTCCGGGACATCACTACAGCTGTCGCCCACAGAGCAACGCATCGACCAGCTTGCGGCCCTGATGCAGAACCTGGGACTCGTCGCCTCCATCGGCTACCCCCCTCTGCACCTCACCGTTCCCGGCATCCCCTTCCTACCTGCTTTGGCTTCAGGGCCGTCTCTGCTCTGCCACCCCCCCCACGCTTTGATGGGGAAACCCCCAAATGCCCAGGGTTTATCAGCCAGTGCTCCATCCACCCCCAAATGATGGGGCCCCAAATTCCTACAGGCGAGCCAAGGGGGCCTTCATAATCAGCCTTTGTCTGGAAAGCCTTGGCTTGGGCTACACCTTATGGGGTGAGGGGGGTCCTCCGCGGGGACCCCCAAACCTTCCCCCGGGGGGTTCCCGCACCGCTTCGGGAACCTGGCCCACTTTTTTCGGGCGGGGCCCCAGCGCTGCCCCGGCTAGTCGGGCGACCCAAGTGGTCAGATTTGGGGCAGTTTTGCCCCTCCCTTCGGAGCTGGACGGAACCCAAAGAAAACATTTTGGTTTTTTTCCAAACTTTTCCCTGCCCAGAAGAACTATACCATTGGGGATCGGAATTACTGGCCTTTAAACTGGCTTTGAAAGGGTCACCTTCTGGAGGGGGCTCGCCCCCCTATTGACATTTTTAAAACCACAAGAAACTTATACTTTTCGGGTCGGCCCCCGAAAACCCCCCCAAGCTAGGGGGTCATTATTTCTTTGCCCCTTTTTACTTCCGGCTACTTTTTTTGGGCCCGCCCAAAAAAAACCTCAGAAGGGTATGTCTATCCCGTTCCTCGGGGTCAGTGGGTCTCGAGCCTCCCCCCACACATTGTCCCCCCGGGGAAATCGTAAAAGGGTGCCCCCCCTGGCCCCACACCACCTCCCCCGGGAAAACTAGTACGACCTCCTTGCGCCTTGAATCCTGAAGTGGGGGCCTCTTCCATATGGCGGGCACCCGGGGGGCATAGGTCGCTTCAATTTTATCCCGATATTACGGGGGCCCACCCTTTCTCAGGGCTGAGGGACTTTGTTTAGCTGCACCCCTGTGCCCTAAAAAGGGTTTCCCCGCCTCAAGCCCGCAGGGCTTCTTCTCCGCTCCCTGTGCCAAAAAAAACCCGGACCCCTGTAGCCCTGGCTTTATTACGGACCTCCCGCCCCCTCGGGTCTGGGGCATCTGGGTTGTTACCGACCGTTTTTTTTCCAAAAGGCCCACTTTAAACCCCTGCCTGGGGTTTCCCTCTGCCCCCCAACTTTGGGCCCCAAATTTTTTCTGTCACGTTTTTTCCCTCTGCACGGGCCTCCCTTTACATATTGTCTCTGATAGGGGATCCAAATTTTTTTGCTAAATTTTCGGGGGTTTGTGTGGTCAATTGCAGTCCGTTAGACTTCTCCCTTCCGCATACCCCCCCCCAACTTTGGGAGGTTGAGGGTAAACCGGGGGTTTGGGCACCTACCGAGCATTTTTTGCCCCCGTCGGAAACTGGTCTGATTTCTTTCCTTGGGGGGAGTTTTCTTATAACTCTTTTGATTCGGGGTCCGCGGGGGGCCTCCCCCTTTTTTGTCGTGTTTGGTCACTCCCCGCCCCCACCCTCCCCTTTGCACCTCGTTCATGCCCCGGGGGGATGCCCAAGTAAGGGACTAAAGGCTTTATGGCAGCTCAACGGGGCCCCTTTGTTACGTCACGATACAGGGGATACAGCTGGAATCCAATGGCTGGGACTGGTTTGGGAACACAGCAAAGGCCAATCAGCTGGAAAGGGGGCAGCAGAATGTAGAGGACCCTAGGCAAAATCAGGAGGGCACAGTTGAATGACAGTGGGTTTTTAGAAGTTTGAGGGTAAACCGCAAAGGGAGGAAAAACGGGAATGAAGTTCCGGGCTAAGGACTGCACGCAGAGCTTAAACACAATATCAAGCAATGAGCAACGGTTTGAGGAGTTTATATATGCTTGAAAAAACAGGAAACAAGAGGGCCCCCAGCTGAGAAAAACGATCCACCATCTGACTAGGCAAATTTAAAGGGGGAAAACACAGAAAACAAGTTCCAAGTCATAGCAAGATTCCGACATTCTCCCCCTCAACACTGCCTCGGGCGATATGACTGGGTCTCTCCGGATGTCCTCTGATAAAAATTGTTTTATCAGTTAGGCATTGATTTTCACTGGTTCCCACAATTTTCTTCGGCCCAAAAACCTTGCCACTTAATGGGGTTTTGTAGCTGGTTTCTAAAAATTTCTTTCAGAATTTGCTCCACAACAAACTGTTCTTGCCCATAATCTCCACTGCATCAGGGAGGGAAACACGCCGGGAAAAGGGGATTGGGCACAGCGGGCTTTAGTAGAGACACATGGAACACGGGTTGGATCTTCAAGATGATGGGAGTTGAGCCGAACATTTTACTGGACTAATTATCTTGTAATCCTATACGGCCCAACAAATTCTGCCCCAATTTTGGTAAGGAAACTCTAAGTTTCAAATTTCGGGAAAAAGCCATACCTTACCCCCCACCTTAAAAGTTGGGCGGGGGCCTACGACGTCTATCTGCCATCTTCTTGTGTTTTTTGACCCCCCTCTCTAGGTTTCCTTTGTATTTAAATTTTGCTGTAATGAGAATCCTTTTTCCGCAGCAGCTGGAATATGTGGAACCAGGGAATTTAGGAAGAATGCCTGGATGGTATCCCAAATTTGCAAAGAAGGGAGTCTTTTGGGGAGGCTTTTGGGGGAATTTTGTACAAAAATTCACCACGGGAAGCAGACAACCCGTCTCTTGGGTGGCAAATTCATCGCGGGTACTGTTCCGGGGTCTGATTTGTCGTTCAGTCTTCATTAGAGTGGGGGGAAGGGGGTTTTGATAGTTTGATAATCGTGTCCATGCTGGGGAAAAAAACTCCGCCAAAATTTTGAGAAAAATTGCACCCCACATCCGAGACAACCCATCAGGGACCCCTAAGGCGAAACACATTTGAAGTATGAGTCCGCAGGTCTTTAGCAGGGGTAGAAATACATGGGATGAAATGTCACCCTTTGGTGAGCCCGGTAACCCCACGAAAATAGTATTTTTCCCCTTAGAGGTAGGTAGCCCACGCGAAGTCCATGGAAATCAACCCCAGGGGCGAGGGGGGGCCCGGGAAAAGGGCTGTGTAGGCCCGAGGGGGGAAGAAGTGGAGCTTGCATCTAGCACAGATGTCAAAAAGCAACATACTTTCACTCCGAAAAAAAGGCCACCAAAGAATCGGGAAAAAAATTCTTGCGTCTTCTGCATCTTTGTCCGGGCAATCTTGGAATCATGGGCAAAACCCTAGAATCTTCAGTTCACTGTTTCGGATATAGGCTGCTGCTTTGGTTCCACTCTTGTTTTTAAGTACCAATTGAACACATCGGAGGTTGGGACAGTAGGGAGGGGTGTCATGGGCCTCTTTACTCTTTAAGCAAGTCTTTATTAGGATTACCCCCCACCACTTTAGAACAGGAACAATGGTTTAGGGGGAATAGAGGAGTTAATCCTTGGGAACATTTTGATAAGTACCCCCCTTTTGCCTTTAGGGGATCCGGGGCCTTACGAGATTTACAAAGTTGAATTGATTAAGAAAATACTTCCAACAGCTTGGCGGGGAGATAGACACTTGGCCGATCTAACGAATTCCAATTACGTGATCAGTAAACACAATTTTTGCTTTGGGGTTTTCCTTAAAGGAATGTTCCTTTCCCTTAAAAGGCTGCAACAATAGCAACAGTTTTTTAATCCCCACATCATAATTTTCTCAGCAGAGATAAACGTCGGGAGAAAAATCACAAGGATGTAAAAAACCCTTTTTGTCTGCTGTTCCTGAGACAGAATACCCCACAGCACAGTTGAAGCATCCCTTCCACAATGAAGGCGATTCGGGGTCGGGGAAATAAACGGGGCTTAGGAACTTCCCTTTAAAAAGAGAAAAGGATTCTTGTCTTGGGGGCCAAACAAAAGCATTTTTCTTTTTAGTAAACTGTGTGATGGGAGAAATTATTTCGAAAAATTTTCTTGTGAACTCTATAGAAGTTGGCAAAACCTATAAAACTTGGACATCTTTAGTTTCGGGGGGAGGCCAGTTATTATTGCTTTGACTTACAGAGTCCCATGTAGCCCATGAGGTGAAATTTTTAAAACCAAGGAATTTGGATCTTGGTCTGTGAAATTCCATTTTTAAATTTTAAATGTAATTGGGGTTCTCTCTTAGCCCTCCAAAAAGCTTGACATGTCTCTGGTTTTCTTTCCATTGAGTTGGAGAAAATCAGGATATCTCCAGATAGATACAATGAACGGGTCCAAGAGGTCTCTAAAGATGTATTGACGAGATGTTGAAAGGTGGCGGGGGCATTAAAAAGGCCAAAAGGCATAACACATATTCAAAGTGTCCGTAACGTGACCTAAAAGCCGTTTTCCCTTTTCATCTCCGTTATGCGGACCAAGTTATAGGCACCCAAGATCTAATTTGGAAAAAACTTTGCATGTCTACTCCTCCAGTACTCAGGGATCAATGGTAAGGGTTTAACGGGTTTTTTATGGTAATTTTGTTTAAATTCCTGTAATCAATACAAGGTCTTGAAACCCCCTTCTTTTTTAAAAAGAATATGGGGGCCCCCGCTGGTGAGGAAGATGGCGGAGAAACCCCTTTGCCAGATTTTCTTTAAGTAATCCCTTTAGGGCTTTTAATTCGGACTCCAAGGGGAGATGTTTCCGAAAGGTATAGGTGCACCGGGAGTAAGCATGGGGCAATCATAGGGTTTGATTGGGGGGGGGGGCTGGTTGCATTTTGTTTTTCTGCAAGTCTGAAATTCCCTGTTTTTCCCAGGGGGAGCTCAATATTTTGTTTTTCTTGAGCATCTTCTGGCCCTTTTTTCAGAGTGACTGAGGGAAAGGGCATCCCCCTTTTGGAAGCTTATTCCCTTTGGTTTTCCCCGTTGATAACTGGGGGCTGTGCTTGGCCACGGAGGCCAGGATGACGGGGAATTTTGGAGAAGAGACAGTAGGAAAACAGGACTTCACATGATGGGATGACTAATGAAATCGAGTTTTTTTTTGTCTCTTGGTCCCCCCTGGCCCTGAGTTCAGTGGGGATCCCTCTACAGTTTCCATTTCCACAGGGTTTAGAGTTTTTTTCTGGTCTTTAACCCCATGCTTCTGCAAAGGACAGGTCCATGAAATTGCCACTCCCCCCCGAGTCTACCATAGCTGAGGTAGATACCCATTGAGAGTTAACCAGGGAAATTGATGGGAAGGAAGCAATGAAGTCTTTGTTTTCTTTTTTTAATATGGGTGCCATGATGAGATGGAATGGACAAAAGCTTTTTCAAAAACCGGTTTGAAGCAATGATTCTTCATTGAGGGTCCGGATCCATGATGGCTGCCACCAATCTCCTGGAGGCTAGGGCATTGTAAGAAAGTGGGGAGACTTTCCACAATAGAAACATGGCTTTTAGGAGCCATGCTCCCCTTTTTTCCTGCCCCCACGTTTAATATGGAAAACGACTTGCATGGCTCAATTCCGACTCCGTGGGTCTTCCCTTGAGGTGCCTTGGGAAACTGACAGGGGCCGGCGAGACCGGGTTGGTATCAAAATTTTGAGTTTGCCCCCCTCTCCTGTCGTCGTTCAACAGTCGGGTTTTCGATTCGGTGCAGTGATTAATGAAGGGGATCCAAACCTAAAGGGGCCTCCCGACGGGGGAAGTTCATCCTTTACTGCCCCTGATGTCCTTTCCTAAAAAAAAACAATTTTGTGCGTTTCCCTTTTTGGTGCGACTGCCCACCCTTTAACTCCCTGGAACCAGCAACTGGGCGTTTTCCTTTGCGCAAGGATAGTATTGCACTTCAGAGTACACCGCGATTGGGATCGTAAACATCGACTCATGCGTCGAGAAATTTCCAGGTGATTCAGCCGGGCGTCTTGAGTTTAATTAAAGGGCTAGCCCAGGGAATGGTTTGTGTGTCGCGCATAATGATAAAGGCCTTCACTGTCGGTAGAAAAGCGCAGGGGGTTTTCGTCGAAGAAAAAAAGCCCACATTTTTTGAGGAAAACCCCCGGAAATTTTTCGCGATCTCCGCCAATCTGAAGGGTGGCAATTTTGGCTCATGACAGGACCCAAGTGGGGGGCCCCGAGGGTTGATCTCCAGTGGACCATCCGGTCGGTAATGCGTCACCGTTTCACGTATTCCTGAAACGCTTGTCCCTACATTGGAATTATGGCCAGTCTGGCCTTCAAAAGCGCACTTTTCTTTCAATGCTTCATCTCGGTGCCATGTTACCAAAACAGCTGAAGCTGTTTGATGCGACTTTCCCGGCTTCCCGCCCCCCGGGCTCCATTTTTTTGGTTGAGTATCAGTCACGATATAGTGGGTACAGCTGGAAACCAATGGCTAGGGGGTGGTTGAACAACGAGGCAATGCAGATGGAACGGAGGCAGCAGAGATTAGACTGGGTCCTAGGGAAAATCAGGGGGACACAGTTGAATGACACTAGGTTTAAAGGGTTTTCAGGGGAAACCGCAAAGGTAGGAACTAACGGGAAGCAAGTTCCAGGCTAAGGGCGCACAGCAGGAGCTTTTAAAAACAATACTAAGCAATGGCAACAGGTTTAGGGGTTTATATAGCTGACAAAAAAGGAACAGGAAACAAGATGGGGACCCACTGAGACACGATTCACCATCTTGACTGAGGGCAAACTTAAGGGGAAACCAGTAAAACAAGTTCCAAGTCATAGCGGAGATTCCTGCATTACGGGGCTTTGCCCGCACTAAAGTCCAGGTGCAGATACCGTAGGACTCCCCCCTTTTTGAGCCCGGCGATAAGGTTTTTCTATCCAGCAAATATTCGGTTTGGGTGCCTACTCAATTAGGTCCAAAAAGTGGGCCCTTTGAGGTACTGCAAAATCTAAACCCGGTGTCCTCAAGCTCCCCTGCCTCCTACCCCGCGCATCCCGAACTCCTCCTGTCTCCTCCCAAGCCGGTGGTGCTGAAAGCTTTTCCCGTGGGGCCTGTTCTCCCCCCTTCTTGGCCAACTCTGAAACACTTTGAGGGCAAGGAGGTGTTGGGACAGAAGACATGAGGGGGAAGCGGTTCTTTTATTCTGGAAGGGGGGCGGGCCGGAGGGCGGGTGTGGGAACCGGGGAACCAACCTGTCTCCTGACCTCCTCTTAAATTTCTAAAAAAGAGGGGGGAAACCCAAGGGGGGGGGTATGCACGGGGGTCGCGGGCTCCGCTGCCCCCCCGACCACATCCCCGCTGCAGGGGGTTGGCGCGGCGGCGCGGCGGCCCGCACCACCCCCCCTGCTCCTTGGGGCCGCCTCTCTTTCTGGGCCGCGCCCCAGTGTACGCCGTGCCTGCCCGCCCGGCCGTCGGCGCGTGGCCGCCGCTTAAGGCGCGGCGGCCCGGGTTCTCTAAATTTAAAGGGGCCTTTTCCCGATAATTGGTTATTGTCGGGGCTGGTCCTTTTTTTAGGTATCCGCCCCCAGTACTTCCCGCCATCTGTTGGGGTTTTTCTGTGTGTTTAAGAGTATTGGAGTTCAGTCTTATTACCCGGTACCAGCCCCCTTTCTTCGTTTCCGACCTTGCCTGTTTGCCGCCCGCCCCGACCCTCCCTCCTGATAAACCTTGCTGCCTGCCCTGACCTCTCGTCCCCGATACGCCTCCGGATTACGTTTCTGTACCACGCGACCCCGGGCCCTATCGCAAACAAATCCCGTCAGGGGTAACGACCCGGTAGCCTCACGCCCCGCAAGTCCTCCCGCTTTGGGGGCGGGCTCTGGTGAAAAACCCGGGGGCTAC
>JAODAL010082661.1:0-11502 GCA_025379985.1 Phyllomedusa bahiana
AGAAAATAAAAATTTCGCGGCTTTTGGACCAAGCAGAGCGCACGTCCTTCTGCCTGAGACGCTGGAGACACGATCATAACAGGAAATGCTGTTCCTTGAAAAAACGGGGTCATTGTTTTTTTCCGACAATCCAACCAACACATCCCATCATGACTCGCACACACATCTCACCCGCTCTATTCTTAATCGTTTGCTGCCGCCAAAATAACGGGAAGCGCCAAAAAGGCCTCAAAATAATGATGCACAGTTTTTAAACCTAAATTATCGCTTTATCAAAAAATCCGATCACCATAAAAAAGGTGCCGATTTCAATTTTGTCGATAATAACGCTAAAAACCCTACTCATTGTTAAGTTTTCCCTTTTTAAAACCTACGGCTTTTGTACTAAAACCCACTTTTGACTGTTCCCTGTAGCTTTAATCTATATTAAATAATTCCGTTAAATGTTAAAAACCTATGGCTTTTGTACTAAACAACCTATTATTGATTGGAAAATTAATTAACATAAAATAAATCTAAAAGTATATAATATGAAATTAATATAAAGTTTATATCGAATTAAGTAATATAAAATAAATATAAAATGATCTAATATGAAATTAATATAAAACTAAATAATATAAAATTAATATCAAATTAAGTAATATAAAATAAATATAAAAACATCAAAAATTGAAATTAATATAAAATGAATATCAAATTGTATGATATAAAATTACTAGCAAATTTAAATAAATATAAATAGATAAAAATCAATAACATCAGATAAATTGTTCTCAATCCGGCATTTCCCGAGTTTTTAAAAATATTATCCTGATTACAATAAAGTCACAGCAGGCTAGAAACAAAAGAAAATAATGTTAGAATAGTACATTAGTAAGTAGAAACTATTATAGTGATCTTGCTCGGTGCACCTAAAGACCCAATTAACTACATTAGTATCTATAGAGAAGAGGAGAAGAAACAATTTGAATATAAATCTAAATATTCTTAACTATAATTGACACTAATAGTTACTTATCTCTTGTAACTCTAAACCCCAAATTGAGATGAAGTTTGTAGCAGGTAAAAATGTTTTTACAAGAGAAAAAGAAAATTTAAAAGTATATTGAATTTTTTAGCTTTTTTTCTTCTCCATAAACACAAATGCACTTAATTGAGATGAATTTCTAATAAAAAATAATTAATTTTAATCAAATGATGATCGCTGTTGAAATGTTATTTTCCTGCCCTCATAATTTTACATACAGCAGGGGCCGAAACCCCAGGTCTCCCGGGTTTCGGAAAACAAAAATTTACAAAGAATTTTTTCATTTACTAACATGCTAACTAACAGGGTTTTAAATTTTTTTTTCTAGCCTGGTGTTATATGTAATCACCAAACCTAAAGTTGGACGAAAAAATCCCCAAATTTCCCCCAAATTTAAAACAGTATTTATAAAAGATGTTGGGAATTGGGTTTGGGTAATTTTAGATTATTGCATTTTATATAATTTGAAATTTTTTTTTAATTTTTTAAAAAAAAAAGGTTTTGATTTTTTTTTTTTTATCTAATATTGGGTTATTTGTTAATTTTTTTCCCTTTAATGGGCGAATTGGGTTTTAAAAAAGTTTGGAAAATTTGTTTTGAATGTCAGGAAAACTTCGGTTTTGGAACGAAGGGGCAAACTTTGGGGTAATTCGGGTGAACGAAGTGTGCTTTTTATTGATAAAATGGGCCCCGCGAGACAGGGGGCTACATGGGGCAAAGCACTTTTGGGGGGAAGAAGGGGATAGCCTGCATGACATGTTTTAAATGAAGCCAAACAGAGGCCGGGCGGGGTTCTGTGGGGTTTACCGCCCCTATAAAGGTTTCCGGGGCCGCCGCGGGGGCTCACACTCCCCTCCCCGGTCATAACAGGAAGGGGGCTGCCGGGCTGATAGCTCTTATGAAGAATTGATTTTTATATAGCGAAAATTTTTGTTTTGGGGGGTTTTCAGCTTGTTTTCCCGAGACTGTTCTCTTTTGTTCTTATTCCAATTTTTTTGGGGGATTGGGTCTGAAATCCAGTGTTTCGTCCACTGCACTGCATATACATTCAATCCAAGTGGGATCTTTAAACCAGTTCCTTTTTGTATTCATTTAAAGAAACAGGGGTTTTTTTACAATACAAATACCACTTCTTTTTTGGGTGTCAATTCTATTGGGGCAAAATTTCATCCGGGGTTTTTTTAAAACGTTGTTTTGCTGGTGTGCTGACCCCAAGAAACCGTCTTTTTTCAAAGCCAAAAAATCTAAATTTTTCCCCGTAGCCTAATTAAAAAGCAAAAGGATTTAAATTTCAAATGTAAATTTTTGTTGGTGGCGTAGAAAAAAACACCCCCGTGTAAACCCGACAAACTACTAATTTTTTGCGGCTCAATTCCCTTTTGGGGCAATTTTCATTTCCCGGGGTTAATTTTGATTTGGGTTTTCTGGTGCTGACAAAAAAAAAACCGTCTTTTTTAACCCCCAAAAAATATAAATTTTTCCGTACCTAATTCACAAGCAAAGGTTTAAATTTCAAATGGGATCTCCTTTTTTGTGTGCGTAAAAAAACACGCAATTGTAAAAACGGGTTAAAAAAAGCTACTATTTTTGGGCTCAAAATTTTTTGGCGCAATTTACATTCCCGGGGTTAATTAAAACGTTTTTTTTGTGGTGGTTCTGACCCCCGAAACCCTCTTTTTCAACCCAAAATAAAAAAAATTTTTCCTGTGGGCCCAATTCCAAAAACAAAGGGGTTTAAATTTCAATGTATTCTTGGGTTTGTTGGGGTAGAAAACACGCAATTGTTAACACGCTACAAGTACTATTTTGGCGGGCTCAATTCTTTTTGGGGCAATTTAAAATTCCCGGGGGTTTAAATTTAAACGTTGTTTTGCTGGGTGTTGGGGAAAAAAAAAAACCTTTTTTTTCAACGCCAAAATATATAAATTTTTCTGTAGCCTAATTCACAAAACAAAATTTTTAAATTTCAACTGTATCCCCTTGTTGTTTGGCGTAGTTTACAACAATTGAAAAACCTACCAAAGCAAATATTTTGGGGGCTCAATTTTTTGGCGCAAATTTTCAAACCCGGGGTTAAAATTTAAGGTTTTTTTTGCTGGGGGTCTGACAAAAATAAACCCCTCCCTTTCAACCCCAAAATTAAAATACTTTTTTCCCGTACCTAAATTTATTTTCCGAAGGTTAAATTTAACCTGTTGTGCTTTTACATTTAGTAAAAAAAACACAGGTTTTTAAAACGGCACAAAACAAGTAAATTTTTCCTGGCCCTTTTGGAGCGCAAATTTTTATCCCAAGGGTTTTCCCAAGCTTGTTTTCTGGGTTCAATTTTGGGGTCAAAAAAGGGTTTTAAATTTATCATATACAGGTATCATCATCAAACGTGGCTGTTTCATTTTAGAACAAAAAAGTAGTCAACAGAGAGGGGGCAGGTCTCAACCCGCGAGTGGCAGTGGGCACAAACATTCCTTGGGAAAAGGGCCCCGGACAGCCCAGCAAGGGGGGTCGCAGCAGGGGGCACTCGGTGAGGGGCCAAAAATTTCCCTGTCATCTAGCGGCCGGGGTGTTGTTCAGCAACCCAATTGGTTCTTGATTGGGTTGGGCAAAGGGCACCTTTCCTCCCCGGGTGGACATCTGACCAAAACCAAAAACCCCCAAAAGTCGGGGGGGAACCTCAGACACAACCCTTTTAGTTGGCATTTGGGCCCGGGGGGCGGGTCAGCGGGGCCCCCCCTGGGCTCAGCCCGCCCTCTGTCCCCATCCTTTTCCTCAGCCAGGATTAAAATGTGGTTGGGGGCCCCCGCGCCACTAATACGAGGGTGAACAATTTGAAAGGGGGGCAGAAACAGCTACTTGGGAGCAAGAAATGGGGCCAATATCCCCCGCTTCTTGCCAAAATGGCGGGAAAATATAATGTGGAGGTGGCATGGGGGGTCCCTGTTGTGAGAGGTTTAGCCTCGGGATACCAAGATAAATGATGAGGACAGGGAGTTTAGATTTAAACACAAAAAGATGATGATGGGGCCGACCCACTTGGGGGCCCGGGGGAGGGAAGGGCTTCATCATCGTCAGGGGGACGGGGCGGTCAGCTTTGCGCGTCAGGCAGCACGCAAAACCAGCAAGTTTTCGGTTTTGGCCCCCTGGTCCGGGAGGGGTAGCAGCATGTGAGGTCGGGAGCCAAACGGCACGGGGTAAAAAATCCACTTTTTGCAGGGCCAAAAAGTAGCGGCACCCGGGGCTCAGCGAGGGCCGGGGGGCGGGGAGTAGTCACTCCCTTTCGGAGGTTGCCCCGGGAAAAACCATACCGGCGGGTTTTGGGAGTTCTTTGCTAAGACACCAGAGGACCGAATATGGGGATATGTAGAAAACTGTGGGGAGGGAAAATGAAGCGTGGCCCCCCGGGAATTTAAAGGGGCACCACGGCCCTGCGTCAAACACATGCAGCATTTTACCCCTCCCGGGGGCCGGGGGAAACGTGGGGTCAGATGTGGTGGGGCCATCCTGCCGCCGGGAGCAACAGCAGCAGCAGCGCCCAGTGGCTCGCTGCCATTTTCCCGCCAGTCCCAAAGGTCCACCACCTCTGCAGGAAGGGGGCGTTTTCTTTGACAAACATCGGCCGGAGATGCTCCCCGTCCTCGCTACTCATGGCGCCCGCAGTCTTTTAGGGGAGGGGGATTTCCCAAAAAGACAACAAGGTTAAGGGGTCCAAACCCTCCTAAGGTGCAGCCCGCTGGGCCCTGCCCCGTTTAAAATTTTTTTGGGATTGCAGTCCCTCCCTTTCCTTTTAAATGGTGGACTCCCGCACCATTCAGGAAAAATAATGGTTGTGGGGGGTTCCCCAAACCGTAATTTTTTTCCAAAAAAAGGAAAGTACCCAAGCACTTTATAAATAAGTTGAACAAAAGGTGGGTTTTAGTCCTTGTTTATCGGAATTTTTCCAGGGGGGCAAAGGGAGCGCGGAAAGTCGGAAACTGTAAATACGGGGCAGGGGCCATTTCATTCCCCTTTTCGGCCCCCCTGGGTGAATTTTGCTTTTCCTTTCCCAGGCACACCAACAACTTGGACCCGGAGACGCCGCTTTCCCCCTCCCCCGTTTTCATACTCTGCACCGCGCCCAAAGTCCGCCTCCTCCTCCCCCCCACCATCACCACCCCTTCAGCCTTTCCCCAAGTCTGCCCATCTACCCCCAAAGGTAGGGGACACCGGGGGTCAAAGCATTTAACCTTGGGTTGCCCCGGCGGAAAAGAAGTCAAAACCCGGGGGGGAAACTGCTCCGAGGCTGGGAGCAAGAAATCGATGTGTGGCTTTCTTCCGCCCCAAAATGCAAATCGGGAAACCCTGGTGACGGAAAAATGGGGGGAACATGGGTCCCCCCTGCACCGGGGGGTGGTCCATGGGGCCCTGCATGGCGCACGTGTTTTTAAACGGTTGTGAAAAGGTTCCTGAAGTCTTTCCCCCGATCCGAACATTCAGAAAAAGGGCCCGGAAACGTGCATGCACTTATCCATTCGAAAAAAGCCCGGGAAAACCCTCCTGAGTTGGGAAACGGCAGAACGGGCCTCCCCCAACCCCCTTGAAAATGCGATGTTTCCCCCCCGTTTGGGGAATTTCCCCCTGCACATGTTGGACCGGGCTGTATGAACGGAAAGGGCCAAATTTAAAGATTGGTTTTATGATCCCGGCAACAGAAGTACTCCCCCGTGTAACTTTTTAACTCACCAGTTTGGGAGGGTCTGCGTGAAAACCTGCCGTTGTTGGAAAGGGCCTTTTGAGGGAGGCCAAAGTTATTTTTTCAAACGCCAGACAAGGGATGAATAACGTCATTCCCCATTGGCTTTCCAGTCCTGGGAACAAAGCTGAAAAACTGTTGGGGAGGGGCTTGGGGACGTGGCGATACCCTTTCGGGGGCCACATGAGGGCCAGGGGGACTGAAATGGGGAGGAGGAGGGGGGAGGAGGACATTGGGGGCAAAAAGCTTGTCTGGTGAAATGAGGGGGTTTTTACCCCGGTGAAAAGAGAAAGGGGGCAGGAGCACCGGGGGAAAAGTGGGAAAGACGACCTTTGTCAAGATGAATCAGGCGGAAACGGGCCCGGATTTCCAAAAAAACCAATGCCTTAGGGGGTTTAGTCTGGGGTTTAAATACCTTTCCTCAGCCACTATTTGATGCCGCCACCCCACCCCATTCCACACATCTGTGCCAGTTTCTCCATCTGCCACCACCCTCTTTACCCCGGGGACGGGGGAATTGCCCCCCCACCCCAACCCTGTCATTTTGCCCCCTCCCAAGACCCCCTGCGCGCTGCTGGGTTGGGGTTTTCCGGGACATCCACCCCTTTTCTTGTGGGCCCCTGTCTGACCCCATTTGCTGCTGGGCGTTGCCAAGGGCCTCCACACTGGTTTATTGTTTCCAAATTTCCTGACCTCATGCGGGTGCTGCCGGGGCCTCCGCCTCAGTCATTGTGCCAAATTTTGTGGTTTCCCCCTTTTTTGCCCCCCTCCAGAAAGTCATTGTGCCCCTCTCTACCTTTGCTGCGTGACTCCTGCCGTGGGCCCCCCCACACGTGTCATTGTGCCACAGCCCGACCCTTTTTTTTCCCTTTTTTATAACCCCTTACCTTTCCCCTTTTCCATTTATTTTCCCCCCTTCCGGGGGTTTCCCTCTTTATCCTTTATCCAATTCCCCAAAAATTTAAAATTTCCACTTAAAACCACTCCCTTCCACCCCCCAAAAAAAACCAAAAAAAAAAAAAAAACACCCTTAAAAAAACCCCCCTTTTAATTTTAAAAAATTCCCCCCTTTTTTTTTTTGCCCACTTTCCCCGATCCAATTTTTGGGGTGCCCGTCGGACCTCCACACTGTTCGAAAATTTTGGGCCCCCTGTGGCCCAAACCCGTTTTGCCGGGCCCCCAAATGTCCTTGTGCCACTTTCCTGATCTCCCTATGCTGCCCCCGGACCCCCACACGGGGTAATTGGTGACCTCTGTGGCCTAATACTTGTTTTTCGCCTCCAGAATTTCATTGGTTTCCACTCCTGATCTCATACTGCTGCCGCCCTTTACCTCCACCCGGGGTGAAATTTGCCCTCTGTGGCCCTAATACTGTTTTTTAACCGCCTTTCCCCAAAAGTCATTGTGCCCCTTTCCTGATCCTCCCTATGCTGCCCGGGCCCTGACCTCCCCACTGGTGATTGTGCCACTTGGGCCTAATACTGTTTGCCGCCCCCAGAATGTCATTGTGCCACTGTGTTTCCTGCTGCTGGTGCCCTCCCCCTGTATCATTGTGCCACTCTGTCCCCAAATACTTTTTACCCCCCGCTCCAAATGTCTTTGTGCCACTGTGATTCTGTGCTGCTTCGTGACTTCCACACGTTCTTTTTTCCCATCTGTGGCCTAATACTTTTTTGCCGCTCCAAAATGTCATTGTCCCACTGCCTGACCTCATACTGTTGCCGCCGTGACCTCCGCTCTCAGTCATTGTGCACTCTGTGGCTTCCTTGTGTTTTGCCACCTCCAGAATGTCATTGTGCCACTGCTGACCTGATGCTGCTGTGGCTGCTGCCGTCACCTCCATACTCTGTCACTAATGTTGCCACCTGAGCTCTCAGCTTGGTTTTTTTCCAGCTTTCGCTGGCATGACTTTATCAGGCTACATTCCCGCTTGAGTTTTTTGGTCAGTTTTGCCCTCTTAAGTGCCCAGGGAATTTTATAGTGAAGCGATTCTAAGCGGCGGCAGTCATCTGCGTGTCATACTAAAACACAACATTGAAATGAAGACCAAAACCCAAAGCTCCCTCTGCATATTTAAGCATGGCACAACGTTCTACAGAACCCTGCAGGCTCTGTGCAGCCTGGAAATAGCTGCTTTTTAATGCGATTCGTGCCGAAGTAATTCGGACATTTTTTATTTTTGACGGAAAATTCGGCGAAGTGACCGAATCGAATTTTTGAGAAATTCGACCATCTCTAATTATTTCATTCTATATTTTATATTATTTAATTTTATGCAGTTTTAAAATTAACACAAATTAGTTAAGATCACTTTAGTGGTATTGGCAATTACAATTCATCTACTACAACTTTGGGCTCAGCCATGACATTTTTAAATTGGTCTGGCTTGTTCCAACAGTTTCATGCCACATTCTGTTGAGACACATTCAAAAATGCTTCAAATCCTATGAATCTGGCGTGACGTGCCCATACAAATTTGTTGGGTCTGTCACACAATGTGCCATATTTTGGCATATGACTGTTCATTCATCTGTAGGACAGGGCTACAACAGTTTTTTTTCTGGCTCAAAGCATGCCAGAAAACTGCTGCAGCCCTGTTCATGCATGTCACCCAAAGTGATCCAAATTATACCTGCAAACAAAAGCTGCACTTCATCCTGCAAAAGAAAAACCTACACAGATCCAAACAAAACGAATTACAAAAAATTAAAATGTATAAGAAAACTATATACATATGATTTCACATAAATGATATTAACCTGCAGAATAGGTTTTATGTGTCATTTATGACATACAGTGAACTCCATAAGAGCAAAACCTGAAAAATTGCAATTGCATTTTATTTCCCATTCCAACCCTTAAATAATTTTTGAGGGCTTTTTCAGTGTATCATATGTTAAACAGTGGCGTAACTAAAACAGCCTGAGCCCCATAGAAAACTTTTGTAAGCCCCTCCCTCGACCACTAACTTTTGCCGTTACCTTTTATTAGTAGTCATGTAGTTACTAGATAATTCAAAGAGCAAATACTTCACTGTACATATCATCATCATACTGCTACCAAACAAAGCCCACTATACCAAAACCAACATTACCAATAATCCTGTTACATAAGGACCTAAATATAGCACCAGAACATGACCGCAAATTTTTACCACATAGTGACTGAATGATACCACTACACTATTACTAAATAAAGATCAGTATACAAAGACCAATATTACTGCCAGTGACCATATAGTAGTAGATACCAGTGTACACAGGAGCTCTGCAGACATTTAAGTGATAACACTGTAGTTACATTCAAGGACTAACAGATGACATCTTCTCTGATTAATCGTTCACTTTGCATTTTCTTTTCCATCCAGTCCAGACCACCATGTCAAACTCTCCTGGCCACGACTTGTCCTTGCAGAATTTGCACCCAAATATTTTAGAATCCTCACTTTTACAGCACCTCCCTCACTGTTCCCTACATCTGTACACACTTCCCAGGGGTGGGAGAGCAGGTAAAAGCCATAGCCTACAGGCACAGTTTCCTAGGTGGGGCAAAGAGAAGACTAACCCTATGGAGATTGTACTACAGCTATGGCCTGTACCCCTCAGAATCATATTGTGCGATCTGAACTCCTTCCTTTCTACCCAGAAGATCAGCCACAGGCATAATGCATGATTTCAAGAGATGCAAGGGATAGAGTTTAGTACTGTCATGCTATTTGTAGATTTCAGGTTTTTTTCTACAAATTTCCCCAATGGGCTATAATGGATTTACTGGACTACGTTGGACTAGCATTAAATCTATTTATTTAATAAAATGGTCATTGAGGGATGTTTATTTAAATAAAGTGTTTTTTTAGTGTTGTGTCAGTGTGTTTTTTAAACCCTTTTTTTTTCAAATGTTATTTTAAAAAGTTGTTAGACAGATGCCTCTGTATTACTTTTTAAAATGGGGTTTAAAGTCAGCCTTTTTGGTGACAAAAAAAAAAGCTGGTGGGCACCAAGCCCTGCCCTTGTAGTAGAGAACAACTTTCCGACAATTTTTTACGTTGAAAGAAAAATGGGAAAATACAACAAAAACAAACCCAAAACACTTTTAAATTTAAATAAAAAATCCCCAAACAATAACCCTCATTAAATTTTTTATCAAAAAAAATAGATCCAAAAACTGGTCCAACCAAAAATCAAAAACTTTATCTAGTCCCGCAGGAAACCGGTTTTAAAAAACAAAAACTAATCAGGGATTTTGGGTGGCAGGGTTTTTAAAGGCCTAGGGGCAGCTTTAATACTGATACTGCTCAATGAAAAGTAGGTTTCCCCACTAGAGATTGGGGGAATTTCTCAAAAATTGATTCATCCTTCGCCCAATTTTTTCCCTCAAAAATATTAAAATTTGGTCGAATTAATTCGGACAACGCATTAAAAACAAACTATTCCCAGGCCCGCACGAGCCTTTTAGGGTTCTGTAGAAAGTTTGCCCAAAGTTAAATATTCAGAGGGAAGTTGGGTTTTTGGTTTTTCATACAATTTTTGGTTTGGGGTTTTTTTAAGGGCGCAGATGACTGCCGCCGCTTTTAGAAACGCTTCAAAAATAAAATTTTCCCGGGCACTTTAAAAGGGGGGGGGAAAAAAAACCCAAAAAAATTTAAGCGGGAAAGAAGGGCCCGATAAAGTCAATGGGCCGCGAAACGGAAATAAACAAACTGAGAGCCAAAAATGGAAAAAATATGACAGAGTGTGGGGGTGATGCGGGAGCCACAGCACATGGGGGTCAAGGCAGTGAGGGACAATTAAAAATTCGGGGGGGCGGGAAAACACCCAGGGGAAACCACAGAGTGGCACAAGAAGAGAGCGGAGGTCCCCGGCGGCCGGGAGTAGAGGTCAGGCATGGCACAATGACTTCTGGAGGCGGCAAAACATATTACCCCCAGAGTGGGGACAAAGAAAACAGTGTTTGGGGGGTCACGGGCAGCAGCAGCAAGAGATCAGGGGAGGGGGCACAAAGACATTCTGGACGGCGAAAAAAAGTATTAGGGCCCCAGAGTGGGAAATGATAAAAGGGGTGGAGGTCACGACAGCAGCAGCATGGGGATCAGGCAATGGAAAACAATGACATTCTGGAGGCGGCAAAAAGTATTAGGCCACAGAGTGGCACAACACCGACCCGTGTTTTTGGTCCCCGGCGGCAGCCAAATATGAGATCAGGGAGTGGCACAATGAAAAACTGGAGGGATAAACCGTTAAATTTGGCCACCCGGGGGCACAATTTACACATTTTGGAGGGCACGGCGGCAGCAATAAAGAGATCGCAGGGGGGCACAATGACATTCTGGAGGCGGCAAAACCCGTATTTGGGGCCACATTGTACAATCACAAAAGTGTGGAGGGAAAAAACTAGCAAACAATGAGATAAGGGAGGTGGCACAATGGGAAATTTTGGATGGCAAAAAAGTAAATTTGGCCACAGAGTTGGCACAAACACACAGTGTGGGAAGGGGCACGACAGACCGCAAGAGGTCAGGAAAAAAGGGGGCAAAAGACATTTTGGAAGGGGGCAAAACAGGGGCCACCCCAAAAAGGGACAAAAAACGAGAGCGGGGGTCACGGGGGGCAGCGCAAAGGTCAAACAGTGGGACAAAAAGACAAAGTGTGGAGGGCACCCGGGAGGGTCACGCAGGCCCGCATGAGGCCCGAGAGGGACCCAATTTAAAATTCTGGAGGGGGCCCAAAACAGGAGGGAAACCAAAAAG
>JAODAL010082662.1:0-11501 GCA_025379985.1 Phyllomedusa bahiana
CCCCTGAGGAAGTAAGGGGGTACTGAAACATGTCGGGACTTTACGAGGGGGGAAAATTTTATAAATTATAGTTTTTTTTTTGCACTTGAGCATTTTTTGATTTAAATTATTTATCACTTTTTTAGTTTAGGGTATGTTAGGGATTTTTGGACGGGGATAGTTCCAGAGGGGTCGTCCTTATCGGACGATTATTCCCGTATGTAGGTAGTAAGCATTAGATGGAAGCATCGGGGGGATGGGTTTAGCAATTACCCTTGTGTAGTGTACCTTTTCCCCCACTACCTTTAAACGTGTGTGGGGTACCCCTATATTAGTATTTCTCTGTTGTTAATTGGGAGAGTAATCTTGTTCTCTCATATTTTAATATTAAAATTTAAAAATTTATATTTTATTTTGTATTTTTTTTCCCAAATTAACAGTATTGTATCTATTTTGGTGCATTGGAATTCAGATCTGCATAGAAATTTTAGCGGTCTAGTATATAACCTCCTTGCTTACCCCAATATCCCTTGAAGCATGCCCAAGAACTTTCTCTGGAAAAACCAAATCACTGCCTTCTTGAAAAAGGGGGTTTGCTCTCCCTGATTTCACCTGCAAAATACCCGCGGTTCCCGTTCGCATATCACATATTGCGACAATAAATACCCCAAAAATGCATCTACCCTGTGCAAAATCCTAGCCTCTTTCCAGGACTTTCTTTTCCAAACAAGATACATTTGAGGCAGGGCCCTGTTTCCCTGAACTCAAAAAATTTATTCTCGAAGCTCCTGCTTGGGGTTTCCCCGGACTATTCACAACCTTACATTATCTTTTCCGAAAATGGCCATCCCTCTGGTGTTTTGGCACAAAAAATGGAGATGTATAAACCCCTCTAGGATACAGCATTAAAGGACCCTGTGCAAAAAAGTGCCCCTCTTGTTTAAAGTGTTGCGTGACAAACCCACTTGACAAGATTAAAGACTCTTTTTGGGACATCTTGGACTTCTTGGCACCTCTGCCCCAAAAGGGGATCCTGAAAACAACCCCCAGAAACCCTCACATTACCAAGCGAAAAACTCTTCGGTACAAGCTCTTTTACTGATGCTCAAAATGTCACCTTGAAGAGAGCACTCCCCAACCCACCCCACCCTGTTTCTCTAAAAAGGGGGGGAAGATGAAGATCTGACTGTCACAGATGTGGGGAAATCCCTGAAAATGTTTTTTTCCTTTGACTGTCTTAAACAAAGGGAAGCTGAAACATCACATCTTCCTAATTCTTAACCCAAATTGGGGATCCGATTATGTCTTTTCACAGATGGACCCAAATGCAGATGACAAGGCGATTCCAACAGGATTTCTTGGTTACCTTGCAAGGAAAACGTGAAGCTGTTTCTTTCCCTTCTGGGATTCACCCAAGTCGCAGCCGGGGGCTGTGACTGAAGCTTGCAAGCTTGTGAAGGAAAAGACTGTCAAATATTCCCCAACCCAGCCTACACGTATGGAGTGCCCATACACGCTTAAAGGGGCCCTGCGAGGTTTCCAGTCCTGTGGAGCGCCAATAAGAAATCAAAGCCTTCGGCCTTCGAAACGCTTCCCCAGCTGCCCCCAGGGGGGCTTCTTGAAGATCAGAGGCATGGAAAGAAGAGATAGAGGAAGCAAAAGGCATTTACAACGCTTACAGGCTGAAAGGCTGTGCTTGTCCCCCATAGTTAAAAGAAAGAGGGTTGGCTGAATGTACCAAAAAAAAAAAGAAGAAAAAAGGAAAGAAGAAAAAGAAGAAAGAAGAAAAAAAGAAGAAGATGGAGAACAAACCCAAAACAGGACATGCTAAACCCCAGATTTTAAATCTGATTAAACAATTTAACCCCGAACAAACTCAAAGGGAAAAAGAAGTTGGGGGATGAAGGAGCGGGGGTACAAAAATGGTCGGGAGAAAAATGAAAACTTTCCAACCAAGAGCTTTGTATCCAGTGTAGTATAATGGGCTTTAGTACTATCATAGAAGAACAAACCAGATGATTCTTCAATCAACGGTTACTTAGCACTGAATTTCCCATTACAGCAAATAACTGGCAACCCGGAAAATAGCCCAAAATGAAGAAACAAAAGCAGTCCCTTTTCCCAAAGTACCGATCTATGCATTAAATTACCCAAAAGGGGAGATACATTTTTGGGATGGCCGGGGGCCTCCCCAATCCCTTATGACTGTCAAAACAAAACCTGGAAAAAATTTACGATAAAATTGATGTGAAATTTGGGAATCCCAGAAGTTTTTGAGTAAAACCCAGGCCCTGGCTTCACACAGAAGAAACCCAGAACTTTAGAAGCTAGTAGGAGTGACCTCTCCGCACCCCTTTTCTACAGAGCATATTCCCGGGAAAGTCAAAAAGAATTAATGCCACATTTAAAAAAAACAAAATTTTAAAAGCTAGCGGGAAGCATTTTTCCCCAGGGCTAGAAATCCTCCCATTGCCCTGTACTCTATCAAAACCCCCCTAGGAGGCCACGGGGATCACACCCTAAAAATATTGTTCTCAGGGCCCCCTAGGTTAGGGGGGGCCCATCCAAATAGTTGTTTGCAGGAAAATGAGAGCCTTGTGAAATATTCCTAAACGAAATTTGTGTAATAAATTTAAAATTTAAACCCCCAGTTTCAGTTTTTCTTTTTTGTTTCAGACTCAGACTCTGACCAAACCATTCAAAAACTCCAGCCTGGGGACTTTGTATGGGTAAAAAAAGATGTGAGAGATTCTCTGGAACCCAGATTTGAAGGCCCATACCAAGTTCTTCGGGTTTCCCCAACCTCGGTAAAACTAGAAGGAAACCTATTTGGGTTCTGTTACAGGAGAAAGAAGGGGAGCAAAAAAACATCATAATCACTCCTTTCCTTTATTACATTTGTTTGTTTGGGTTGTGTGTGAAAATAAAAGGGGGAAACGAACCAGGGGGTTGGCTGGTGAATTCAAAGAGGGTGATAAACAGGACCCCCAAATAATATCACAAATAAGGATAATAAAGGTGGGGATTGATAAAAGCCATTAAAACCCAACAAGTTTTGTAAACCACACCAGATATCCTGCGAAAAAAGTTGAGCAATTAGAACCCATATAAATCAGGCCTCCCCAAAAATAGCCTCCCATTGGAAAAAAATCTTAAAGGACACCACAAGGGGGGATTGTGAGAAAAAAAGTGCAAAGGTTTCTTTAGGGGTGCCTTTTTTTGGTTCCAGACCCTAGAATTTTCTACCATCTTTATCCCTTTATTTCCAAAAACCCAACTTTGCTTATCTTTCAAAAATTTCCAGGTTTCCCTAGTTGGATTGTAACAACCATAAAGGGTCAGTGGGGGACTGCTCTGGGGTAAACCGGGCGGTCATTGGTCAACCAGTCATGGCATCCGGGCGGCGGGGAAAAAGGGGGGGGCCCCGGGGGGGCGGAAGGAAGCGGGCACCCGGGACCCGCCCCCGCGGGCCCGCAGGGGCCGCGACCCCGGCGGGTGGCCGCCGAGTGCGCCCCCACCCCGGGCGAGGGGCGGGGGGACCACTCTGAAGTACCCCCCCCCCAGGCCTCCCTCTTTCGGGTTCGGAGGAACCGCAATATGAGACCGCGGCCCCGGGATGTTTCCCACGGGTTTCCCCAGACTCTCCCCCGGGCCCGAACCCCCTCCCAATAAACCAAGAATTGCCTTTTCCCCCAAACCCGCCCTCATCCCAAGATCTCTTTGACGAAAATATTTTTGGAGGCTACAGACTCAGGGAGGGAGGGACAACTTTTGGGAGAAGGGTTAAAAACGGACAGGTTTAGGGGGAAAACGTGAAAAGATTTAGGGATCCGCAGGGTGGGGGGAGTTGGAGCTTAATGATATGGTTTAAATTCGGCTCAGGATTTCAAAGGGCCCAGGAAGCGTGGACCGCTTTAGCGGGGGTTTTAAACCGACATTTTTGGGGGACGCCAGATTTGTTCCGGGGGTAAAATTGGGGCGGGTCTCCTCTTTTTGTCCCCCTGGGCCCTTATAGGGCGCACACGTGCGGGGATGCGATCTCCCTCCGACCCAGAAAGTCGTGGCCCAAAGCATCTACAAGGGGGCACCCGGGGGAAGGGCAGAGGGAGGGGGGGCGGGGATCCGACCATATACAACAAAAAAGGGAGAGGGCCCCCAAGCCCAAAACCCAGTGATTTGTATGAGAATTGGGGGCCCCGGGGTAGGGGTCGCCCCAATCATCCTGGCGACAGAAACAAAATAGAAGTAACTCCCAAATTGATTGACCCTCTCTACCGGGGTTAGATTGGGAGGGTGGATGAAGAAAAGTTAACTTACCTAAACGGGAGCAGAGTGGCGCCGAATTTGGACACGAACTGCACCCCCCAGAGACATGTGGGGGGGCAGCCGTGAGGCGGAAGATGTGAAAAAGAACGGGAGAAAAGAGTGGTGGGGAAAAGGTAACCCAGGCAGTGGGAGAAGTGTGCATCTTCGAAAACCATCTGTAATGACCCAGATCACGGTGTTACCCGAAGAGGAGGAAGGTCGGTGAAAAATCCACCCCACATGGACCATGGAGTACGGGGTGTAGGCGGGGTCGCAGAGCCGCAGGGGCCGTGGGGGGCACCTTTTTCCCGGCCTTTTTAAAATCAAATCCACGAAGCCTTGAAATCTTTAGCAGCCCTGGCCACCGAAAAACCGAGAGATAAATTTGGAAGACGCGGGCCCCCGGATTCCTCCAACAACGAGCAGTGCCCCCAATTCAGGATTCTTTTGCGCAGTGATGGCCGAACGAGGTCTTGCCAGGGGGTATCTCCCAAAGGAGGCCCGGGTGCTGTTTGGGATCGGGCTTTCCGGGGGTATAAGTTTGGGGGCTGGGCCCTCTCCAGTGAGTCAATGGCGAGAGAGGAGCATCTCCCCTGATGTTCTTTTCGGGGGAAAAAGGGACCCGGGGAAGTAAATTTAGAAAAAAAAAGGGACCACCGTGCTTGCCGGGGATTGAGGCCGGGGCCGACTGGAGATACAAAGATTTTTGTGATCCGTAAATCCTCGAAAGGATGACGAGCCCCCTCCAGAAGTCCCGCCACTCTTCCGGGGATCTGATTTCGAGTAATTCTCGGTCCCCAAAAGCAAGTTCCTTCCCCCGCGAAAGTTTTGGAGAAGAAGCCCCAAGTAAGTTTTTCCCTTTGGGGGGCCCCTTTTTAGTAAGGATAGCTCCGGCCCCCCCGAAGAGGCACCCCTCCAGAAGGAAAAGGGTTCTCAGGGGGCAGGGGTGACAAAAAAGGTGCGGAAGCAAAGGCCCATTTTAAAACTAGAAAGGGTCTTTTGGCCGCCCGGGGGCCAAATTTGGGTTAGCCTTTTTTTCCCGGTGGGGCCACAATAGGACCCCAGAGTAGAGAAATGAGGTTAAACTGTCGATAATAATTCGCAAAGCCCAAAAAAATTGAATGGCTCGAATCCAACAGGGCGTGGCCATTGCAGATACAGACAGCTTAGTGGGGCCATTTGTAACCCGGTCGGAAGGATGTAAGAGGAAAGGAGACGGTCTGGTGGAACACCACTTTTTAATTTTGGCGTACAGGGGGTTGGCGAGGCGTTGCAGGACTAGGCGTACCTTGATAGATGGGTCCGGGGGTCAGGAGAGAAAACAAGGATGTCGCCCGGTAAACGATGACACAGGTTAAGCAGGGCCCGGGAAAGGTGTTTTACGAACTCCTGAAAGACGCGGGGGCATTGACGCCCAATGGCTTTCGATATCAAAAAAGGCCGTGCGGGTATTGAAGCGTCTTTCCCCTCATCTCCCTCCGGATTCTGATGAGATTTTATGCCCCCCCGCAGGTCCCCTTGGAAACACCTTGGCCCTGTAACGGGCAAAGAGTTTCCCTAATTAGTGGCAACGGGGGACCGGGTTTTTTCCCGGTAAAACTGTTTGACCACGGTAGCGATGCAAGGGGGAGAGAACCACTTCTTCTGTACGAAAAAAAACCCGGGTCCGGCGGGTATGAGGACTTCGAATAAAACCCCTTTTGCAGGGGTTTTCACGGGTTATTTTCCCACATGGCCGAGTCTCTGGGCGGACAACGAGTAAACTCTGCCCGAGGAGGTGGCCCAGGAAAGGGGTCAAAGGGGACTTTTTAGGGGGATGAGGAGGGGAAGGGATTCGGCTGTTTTCCAAAAACTCCGTGTAGTCCCGGATTCTGCGGGGGAAGACCTGGCAGGGCCCTGAAGATGATGAGGTGGAGTAGCCCGGGCTGGCCCCGGAATGAGAGACAGCGTTTGGGAGTTTGGAACCCCCCGGTAGAACCCCCCCGGCCCCCCCGTTAAGGGTCGGGGCATGGAGCGCAGCCACGGGGAAAACCCAAAGGATCGCTGAGGACGACCGAGGGAGGAATGAAGGTGATCTTTTCCTTTTGTAAAGCCCCTTGCGGGGGGACAATGGCTTGGTTACGTTTTGAATGGCCCCACTAAAAACTGCCACTCCGGGGGATATCACCAGGGGCTTTTCCAAGGGTCAAAAAGGCGATACTGGGACACCAGGGGTGGCGTGAATAAAATTCCGGCGGATCCAGAGTCCAGAAAGGCGGGTACCCGAAAAGTGAGTCCCGGCCCCCCGACGAGACCTCAAACCCCCATAGTAAGGGATGGGAGGGAAATGTTCACATGGGGGGCCTCTCCCAATAAACCTAGGTGCGGGGCGTTTCCTGCCGCTGAGGGCGAAGCGGGCAACCCTGCGAAAGTGATCCGGGCTGGGCCCGTAAAAAGGGACAAATTTTCTCCCACGGCGGGACAGCTCCTGTTCGGAAGAGTGCCCGGGCCCCTGCATGGGGTTTTTCACTGGTGGGATCGGAAATGCAGCTGGGTCTTTGGAAAAACCCGGGGCCCGGGGGCAGACGGCGTGGTCGGCGGACACGTTCCCGGGGTAGTTTCCCCGCCGCTCGGCGAAGCGAACTCGAAGTAGCTAGGTGGATCAGCTCGCTTAGGAGGACGGGATCTCTCTAGCCCCCTGGGCGCCTTAAATCTGCCAGACAAGCCCTTTTTGAAAGTGGACATAGTGCGGCGCGTTCCAGGTTAGCTCTGAGCCGGGTCCCAAAACGAACGGTAGTCGCCGACCCAGGGTCACCTGGCGAAGATTCATAGAGCGGTCTCTGCAGAGGATGCCCGGCCGGCTCTTCAAAGACAGCGGAACTCTGAGAGGAAAGCCCGTAGGTCCGTCGTACCGGATCGCCCCGGTCCCCGAGAGGGGTGGCCCAGCTAGACATTCCCCGGGCACGACTGACCACGAAAGGGCCACCTTAGAACGTTCGTGGGGAAATTTACCAGCCTCAACTCAACGTGCATCAGCACGGGAATAAATCCCCCCGCACAGTTTTTAGTCCCCCTCAAACTTGTCAGGTGTGGTAAACTGCCAGAAGTCCCGGGGGGCTGGCGGGGGTGTCGCCAAGGAGGAGGGTCGGGGTGTTGGTTAGCCAGGGCTGCTGCATCATGGCGGACAACTGTTTAGCTGCTGGGGTTGTTGCGTGTTGAGTGTGTAGCCACTATCGGGCCCTGGAAATCCGGTTCATGGGGAGAGGTACCTTGGGGGGATCCTGGCCGGGTCTTACTGTAAAGAATGCAGGTAGTGGGATCCGCTGGCCCCCCCGCAAACGATGGTGAAGCCCTACCAAAGGGACGGAATCTAAGTAGAACCCCCGGGTTTTCACCAGAGCCCCCGCAAAGTGGGGTGACTTGCTCGGGGGAGAATATAGGTGCCCCCCTGGCGGACTTTGCTTGCGGTGGCAGCCAAGGGAGTAGTGTTACAAAAAACTGAGAGTAGGCGAAGTCGGGGGGGGCAAAGGGGCTGGGCAGGCGGGGACGGGTTTGTGGTCAAAACACTGGAGCGAAAACGGGTTTGGTCACGGAAGTCAGGAAAAAAAGGGAGAAGAAGCTTTCTCTGAAGGCATATGCACTAAAGATCCAGCAAAGGTGACCCGGAAGGAAGGGGGTTTTAAAAAGGGCACCTGCCGCCTTAACCAATAATGGGCGACTGCCCCTTTTTCCCCGGGGGCCGGGCGCGGCCCTAAGGCGCGGGCATGCGCACTCCCCGGCCGGAGAACGGGAGGAACGGGGGCGCGGAGAGGGAAGCGGGCAGCCGGGACCCGACCCCGGGACCGGCAGGGGCCCTCGGGCCCCGCGGGGGGCCGAAAGAGTGCGCCCCCGCCCCCACGGGGGCTGCGGCCATCGTGGGCAACATTTTGGGGCATCCTGGACTATTTGGCACCCCTGCCTCAAAGGGATCCTGAAAAAAATCCCCGAAACCTACTTTCCCAAACGAAGAACTCTTTGGCTACAAAGCTCATTTCTGATGCTGCAAAATGTCACCCTTAAGAGATGCACTCCCTCAATCCCGCCCCCTGCTTCCCCTTTTCAAGGGGGGAAGTTTAAGATTGACTGTCCCGATGGTTGGGGGTCACACTGCAAAGTGATCCTCTCCATGACTGTCTTGAACAAATGGAACTGAAAAAATCACATCTTCCCAATGTTTTACATCCAAAGGTTGGGGGATCCCGATTATGTCTTCTTAAGATGGACCCGATTGCGATGAAAAAGGACAATTCCAACAGGGTTTGCTGGGTTACCTTGCGAGGAAAAAAGTGAAGGCTGTTTTTTTTCCTTCTAGGATGCAGCCCAAGTCGCAGACCTCAGGGCTGTACGAAGTTGAAACTTGTGACGGGGGGCTGTCACATTTCACCAACCAGCCTACACGTACGGAAGCCCCTACATCCCTTTAAAGTGGGCCCCGCGGGTTTCCCTTGCAGTGGAACGCCAATCAAGAACAACGAACCATTTAGGCCTTACTGAACGCTTCAGCTGCCGCCCCGGTGGGTGTCTTGAAGATCAGAGTGCATGGAAAGATAGAGATAAAGGGAAACGAAAGGGATTTACAACGTTATCAGGCTGCAAGGCTGTACTTGTTCCCCGTAGTTTGAAAGAAACAGGGTTGGTGTGATGTCCCCAAAAAAAAAAGAAGAAAGAAAGGGAAAAAGAATAAGAAGAAAGAAAGAGGAAAGAAGAAATGGAAACAGAACCAAGACGGCATGCTGAACCCAATGTTAACTGATTAAACAATTTCAAGCCCAACAAACCCCAAAAAGGAAAAAAGGAGTTTGGGGGATAAGGGGCGGGGGTACAAACCAAAAAGGATTCTGGGAAAAAGATGATAAACTTTTTTACCAAGAGCATTGTATTTTAGCGTATTAAAGGGCCCTTTTGTACTATCATTTGAAACAAACCCGATGACTCTTCAATCAACAGGATTTACTTAGCACTCAGAATTCCCATTCAGCAAATAAAATGGGCAACCCGGGAAAATCAGTCCAAAAAATAGAAGAAACAACAGTCAGTCCCTTTCCAAAGATTCCCGTCTACTGCATTGAATTAAATCCAAGAATGGGGAATACTGTTCTTAGGTGGCCTGAGCCTACCCCAAACCCTTTTTGACTGTCAAACTAACTGGAAAGAATTTACTGACAAAATTTATGTGCAAGTTTGGAAAACCGAGAATTATTTATCAAACCCAGGACCCGGGTTCACATCGAAATAACCAGAACTTTAGAAGCTAGTAGGGGTGACCCTCCGCACCCCATATTTACGAGCTTTCCGGGAAAGTCGAAAGAATTAATGCCACACTAAAAAAAAAAAAAATTCTTAAAGTAGCAAAGGAGCATCTTTCCCCGGCTAAAAACCTACCCATTGCCCTGTACTCTTTTAGAAACACCCCTAGGAGCCACTGGGTCACACCCCAAGAAATATTTTTCTCAGGGCCACCCAGGTTGGGGGGGTTCCCTCCCAAAAGTTGTTGCAGGAAAATGAGACCTTGTGAATATGTCCTAAACTTGTAAACTTGGTAATGAATTGAAATTAAACCCTGTTTCATGTTTTTTTCTTTCCGACTCAGACTTGACCAAAAACCCTTTTATAAATCCAGCCGGTGACTTTGTATGGGGAAAAAAAAAACTGTGAGATTCTCGGAACCCAGATTTTAAAGGGGCCATACCAAAAACTTTGGTGTCCCCAAACCCCGGTGAAAAATAAAGGAAGACCTATTTGGGTTCATGTCTCACACGCGAGAAAGCAAGTGGAGCAAACAAGACATCATGAATCACTCCTTTATCCTTTATTACATTTGTGTTGTTTGGGTGTGTGTGTGAAAATACAAGGGGAACGAACCAGGGGGGTTGGCTGGTGAATTCAAAGCTAGGGATCAGAATAAACCAGAAAAAACTTTGAGACTCTCGGTTCACATATTTTGATCAAAAGATGTTTAAGCTGCCCACGACTTTCAACGTGATCTCAAATCGGGCAGTCCTATCCTATCTTTACCTCTCAATCGAGCCAATCTGGCCTCTCGCTGGGTCAACCGACCTCCATTATTCAGAGAGAAAAAATAAAAAACACCCAACCTGCAAAGCTGCCCTTCTTATGACAGCCTGTGAGAGTGGGCGGGGACAGAAACCCAAAATGGAAGCACCCCTTCCTTCCCATATAGGTTAAAATCAATGTACACCAAGTATAACGTATGTTTCTGCACACAAAAACATTTCTGAAAAAACGTATGCAAACCTGGGTGCCACCGGCAGGGCTGCGGCACACATGTAATTATACATGTACACACACAGACCGCCGCCAGCGGAACATTTCTGCAAAAAGGGCAATACACTACGTGGAAATCCCTAAAGAAGCATTTATGCTATCTATCATACATGAAAAAACTTTGAGACTCTCGGTTCACATATTTTGATCAAAAGATGTTTAAGCTGCCCACGACTTTCAACGTGATCTCAAATCGGGCAGTCCTATCCTATCTTTACCTCTCAATCGAGCCAATCTGGCCTCTGTCTGGTTAACCGACCTCCATTATTCAGAGAGAAAAAATAAAAAACACCCAACCTGCAAAGCTGCCCTTCTTATGACAGTCCTGTGAGAGTGGGCGGGGACAGAAACCCAAAATGGAAGCACCCCTTCCTTCCCATATAGGTTAAAATCAATGTACACCAAGTATAACCAAGAGGTAAAGATAGGATAGGACTGCCCGATTTGAGATCACGTTGAAAGTCGTGGGCAGCTTAAACATCTTTTTATCAAAATATGTGAACCGAGAGTCTCAAAGTTTTTCATGTATGATAGATAGCATAAATGCTTCTTTAGGGATTTCCACGTAGTGTATTGCCTTTTTTGCAGAAATAAACAGGACTCAAACCAATATATCACAAATAAGGGATAAACAAAGGTGTGGATTGAATAAATAGTATCCATTATAACCAACAGAGATTTGTAAACCACACCAGAGATATCCTGCGAAACATAGTTGAGCAATTAGAGCCCATATCAATCATGGCCTACCAAAATAGCCTAGCATTGGACAAGATCTTAAAGGACACTCACAAGGGGGGATTGTGAGAATATAAAGTGCAAAGGTTTCTTTAGGGGTGAACATTTTTGGTTTCCAGACCCTAGAATTTCTACCAGTCTTTATCCCTTATATTTCCAGTAACCCAAAATATGCT
>JAODAL010082663.1:0-11501 GCA_025379985.1 Phyllomedusa bahiana
ATTTAAAAAAAAAGTTACGTTTTTAGTGTTTAATAGATAGAGAAACTGATAGAGTTTAATTTTTGCCTATGGCAAAATAGTAAATATAGTGATCAAAAGTCACTCTTTGTTCTCTTGCGAGATTCCCAATTTTTTGGAGATTATGTTGCCTAAGATGTAGCACGTATCCATTTGACTGTTGTGGATGTTAATTCCAGCTTCTCCAGCCCTGTTTGGGTGTAAGAATGACGGTGTTGTTACTCTCCCATAGACTTTAATGGTGATCGGCGATAATCTCTTATCGACTATCGGAAATCTTCTTGATAATTGCCGATATCGACTATCGACCCGATGACGATAGTCAACGTAATCGCTCATCACTATTGCTCAATTCTTTTACGCAATTTACATCCAGAGGTTAATTAAGCGTTGTTCTGCTGCTGTGTTGACTAAAAGAAAACGTTTATTTCACCGCCAAAAAAGACATTTTTCCTGTAGCATAATTCACAAGCGAAGGTTAATTACAAGTTTTACTCTTGTTGCGTAGCGTAAAATACACGCCATTGTAACACGCTACAAAGCTGGTAGCTTTTGGCTGCTCAATTCTTTTGCGCAATTTACATCCGAGGGTTAACTGACTATTTTTCTGCAGTTGTACTCAGTAAAAGAAACTTTTTTTTCACCGCCACAGAATAAATTTTGTAGCATAATTCATATCCGAAGGTTAATTAAGCCGTTTGTGCTTTAAAATTCAGTAAAATACACAGAGTTTTAACGGCACATACAAGTAAATTTTTCCTGCCCATTTGTGGAGCGCAATTTATATCCAAGGGCTACCCAAGCTTCTTAGTGGGTTCATTTGGAGTCAAATACAGAGTGTGTATTTATCATATACAGATATCTTCATCAAATAGTGTCTGTACATTTTAGAACAAACAGTATGTCAGACAGAGAGGTGGCAGGCTCTTCACCTGCGAGTGGCAGAGGCACAAAAATTCCGGGGCCCAGGTCGAAGCACAGCAAGGGACGTCGCAGCAGGGTCACTCGGTGGGGGCCACAAACTGCCGCTTTTCATCTAGCGGCCGTGTGCTGACTAGCAACCAAGGGTTCTTGATTGGTTGACTAGGTCACCACTTCCTCCCAGATGACATCTGACAAACCCCCGCCAAGAGTCGGTGGGAACATCAGACACAACCCTTAGTTGGCATGGCCCCCCCCGGAGCGGGTCAGCGGCCCTCACCTGACCTCAACCTGCCTCTGTTCCTCCGGTTCCCTCAGCCCTAGATTTTACTAATGTGGTCTGGGGCTCAGTGCCACTATATAGCGAGGATGAACAATTTGAGGAGGGCAGTCAGCAGCTACTTGGCAGCGAAGAAATGGAGCCAATATCCCCTGCTTTTTGCAGTAGGCGGTAAAGTATATATGTATAGAGGGGCATGGGAGGTCATGTTGCGAGGGTCAGCCTCTGCATACCAAGACCGGTGATGAGGACAGCAGTGACAATGAAACACAAATTAGTGATGTTTGTAGCCGACCGCACTTGGGACCGGATGAGGCAAAGGCTTCATCATCTCGGGAGAAGGGGGGGCCCAGGGGGGCAGCGGACGCCAGGAAGTGTGTTGGGGTGGGGCCGTGACTCAGCAGGGAGCAGCAGTGTGAAGTCGGGAGCCAAGGGGGCCACGGGGTAAAAAACCGCTTTGCAGGTCCAAGAAAGTAGCGGCACAGGGCTCAGCGAGCCAAGCGGCGGTAGTAGTCACTCAGTGCGGATCGTTGGCCGGTAACATCCGATACTGGGCGGTTTGTGGCAGTTCTTTGCTAAGACCCCGGAGGAGCCGAATATGGGTATATGTAGAATCTGTGGGGCAGGAAAGTGAAGCGTGGCCAGGGAGCTAACGTTGGCACCACAGCACCTGCGTAAAACACATGCAGCGTCACCATCCGGTGGCCTGGGAGAAACGTGGCTCAGATGTGGTGGTCCATGCTGCTTGCCGCAGCAACAGCAGCAGCGGCGCCCACTGGCACGCATGCCATTGCAGCCAGTCAAGGCTCCCCCCACCTCTGCAGAAGGGAGCTGTTTCTCTTTGACATCAAACTCCCGGTCCAGATGCTCCTGCTCCTCGCTACTCATGGCGTCAGCAGTCGTTCAGCGAGGCGATTGCAAAGAGACAACAATATGCGTTTCCCAAACCCTTTCCCAAGGTGCAGAAGCTGACCGTGGGTCCTGTCCAAGTTGTTGGTACTGCAGTCCCCCCTTTCCAAATGGTGGACTCTGCACTGTTCAGTGAACTAATGGCTTGTGCCGAAACCGAGATGGAGAGTTCCAAGCCGTAATTTCCCTTTTCCCAAAAAGGGAGTAAAAACTTCAAAAATTTGTAAAAAAAGAAGGGGGGCCAGTCCCTTTACTTATCGGTTTGTTCCAGTTCACGGCAGGCGCGGGGGCTGTTTTTTTTTTTGGAACCCTTTAATATTTTTTTTGGGCAGGGGGCCCGAAAAGGCCCTTTTCGGCCACTGGGTGAATGTGCTTGCTGCCCAGGACACCAACACTTGGGGCAAGAGGGGCGCCGCTTTTCCTTTCCCCGTTGGGCAAAATGCGGCCCCCTGCGCCAATGTCCCCTCCTCCTCCAACCCCCACCACCATTTTCAGCCTCCCCAAGTACTGGCCCCATCAAAAACCCCAAAAGTGGGGGGCAACGCGGTGGGCCGCCTTTTCTTTCACCCCGGGCCCTTTCCTCCCAAAAGGAAACGAAGTCACATAGGGGGGAAAAGGGAACCTGGGGGGCCCGGGGGGGGGGTTTTTTTTTATGCCCCCCCCAAGAAATCATGGTTTTGGGGTTTCTCCCCGCAACTGCAAATCGGAACCCTGGTGACGGGCAATGGGAGGAACCTGGTGTTCCCCGCTGCCCGGGGGAAAAGGGGGTTTCCCTGCACCCCGCAGGCGCCCCCGTGTTTAACTTGGTTGTGAAAAAGGGTTTCCTGAAATCTTCCAAACCCATCTTCAGAAGAAATTTTGAAAATGCCAGGAAAAAAAAATGCATGCCCCTTCATCCCCTTTTCCCACAAAGCCAGGAACACCCCCTCGAGTTGCAAACGGCAGAAAAGGCCCTCCCCCAACCCCCCTCTGTTAAAGCGAAGTTTCCACCCGTTTGGGAAATTTCCCGCCTGGGCCCTGTTGGGACCGACTGTATGAAACTAGAAAAAGGGCCCTTAACGATTTTTTGATTTATCCAGGCGGACAGGAGTACTCCCCCTTTTTTAACTTTGATGTCCCCCAGTGGCAAACTTTATCTTTACACCCCCGGGTTTTTTTGGGGGGCCCCTTCGGGAGGCCAGGGTTTTTTGTTCCCGGGCGCCCAGGGGAAAATAACCCCGGGATGGGGAAATTAACCTTTTTAATTCCCTGCTTCCCTGCCCCCAACCTTTCCCCAAAAAAAACTGTTTTGGGCAGGGGGCTGGAGACGTGGCGACTACATCTCGGGCCACCCTGAGTCCCTTTTGGGGGCTGAAATGGAGGAAAGGGGGATGACATTGGACAGAAACATTTTCTGGTGAAATTAGTGGATTTTCTACCCAGGTTTACCAAAAAGGAGGAAAAAAAAAAACAGGGGCAACTGGAGGAGCTAGATGGGAGATGAGGAAGGGTGAAAGGAGATACCAAAACAAGCACCGTGGCATTTTAAAAAGGAATTTAGGGGAGGGGGGCCCCCCCTTTCCCCGGGGTCACTTGTTTAAAATGGGGCCCCAAACATGCTGATTTGCCTGTCTAGTGCGCCCCCCAAAAGTTCCCCATCCCGGCAAAAGGATGAATTCTGGCTTCCACCCCACCGTTTCCAAAAAGGGGCCTTTTTTCCAAACTATTTAGGGGAGGACCAAAAATCAAATTTCTTTTGGGAATCCTCCATAGTCCCTTTTTGGGCCCCTTTTCCTATTGTTTTTCCCCGGGATCGTCCCTCCTCTGGCATCGCCCCCCTTTGACAGGGCCTTACCGGGGGGGGGTTCAAACGCTCACGTATACTTGGCCGGGGGCTGCGGGGGGAAAGGGGGGGGGGTAGGAGCAATTTCCCCGCTCCATAACAGCAACCTAAGTCTTGGAAATCACGATGAGAAGGTTCCTTCACCCGCCTATTTAGGGGGCAGCACCGCAGAGGGGCCCTCCGATGCCACCCCATCGTGACAGTTTTTCCCTCTGCCACCCAACCCTTTTTTACCAGTGGTTTTTATTGCCCCCAGAGGCGTTTAAATAGAGAAGCCAGGGCCCCAAAGCCCAAACTTTTGGGTGGGCCCCCCCCCGCCCACCCCCTTTAACCCTTTAAAAATTTTACCCCGGACTCTGTTAGATAAAAGTAGATAATAAAAGGGTAAATTCCCTTAAAACCAAATACATATCACCATCATATCTACCAAACAAAAACCCTTAAACCAAAAACCCCAAAATTTCCAAAAACCCTATTACTTTGGAACCTGATTTTTACCGCCAGAACATGACCCCAAAGTGGGCCCGAAAAAATACCCCTACATTTTACTGGGTCAGTACACAAAGAAACCCTAATACCGCAATAATGGGTGCCAAAATTTGTGGTTTTATACTATTGTACACAGGCTCTGCAACTGAAAATTTTAAACCCCCATACAGTGACCCCTATAGTGGTAGATCCAGGTACAAGGTCCTTTTTCAAATAGTTTAATTTCTTTAGGGCCTCACAAAGGGGACGTCTTTCTGAAGAGTCTTTTACTTTTCCCCTTTTTTCCCCTATTCTTGTCCGCCTCCAGATGATTGCTCCATCCACCACTGTCCCTGTAGAATTTACAAAAAAACCCCCTGAGACTCCTCACCCTTTTTTTTAAAATTTTTCCCAAGTGAGTGCCCCCTCCCCGGGATATAAAAACTCCCCCTTTTTTAAAGGCCCAAATTTGGGAAGAAAATTTTTTTCCCCCCCTTTTTTTTTTGGGTAAATTTTGGGGGTCCCCCAGTCGGTTTTTTTAGGTTCCCCGGGGGCCCCCGGGCGGTTGTTTTGGTTTGCTTTTGCACCCACCGGGCCCGAGCTTTGGTTGTTGGGGGGATGTAGGCAGTTAGGGCCCCCGGGCAGTGTTAGGGGTTTCCCATTAGGTTGGAAAAGGGGGCCCCCCCTTTTTTTTTGGGGCTTTTTAAAGGGGACCCTTAAATTTTTTAGAATAGGGGCCCCTCCCCCTTTAGGGTTTAAAGGCCCCCTTGAAAGGGAGAAAGTCCCCCCCCCTGTAGATTAGGGGGGGCCCCCGCCCTTTTGTTTTTTTTTTTGGCCCCCCCCCCGGGAATTAAAAAATTTTTTTGCCCCCCCCCCCCTTTTTCCCGTTTTTAAGATTTAGGGCCCCCTTTTTAGAGCCCAGGAAAAAGCCCCCCCCTTAGTTTTGAAGCCCCCCTTTTAGGCAGAATGGGCCCCCCCCCGTAGATTTGAGCCCCCTTTTAAAGGCCCGAATTTGTCCCCCCGGGAGATTAGGGCCCCTGTAGGGGAGAATAGTCCCCCCCGTAAGCAGAAAAAGGTTTCCCCCCTGTGATTAGAGCCCCCTTGTAGGGAAATAGTCCCCCCCCCTGTAGATTTTGAGCCCCCCCTTTTAGGCAGAATTTTTCCCCCCCGTAGATTAGGGCTCCTTTAGGCAAAAATAAATCCCCCCCGTAGGCAGAATTTTTCCCCCCCGTAGTTTTGAGACCCCCCCGTAGGCTTTGTTCCCCTCCCCCCCCCAAAATTTTGGGCTCCCAAAAGGCAAAAGTTCTTCCCCTTTCCCCCCCCCCCCCTTTAAAGGGCCCCCCGTAGGGATAGGGTTTTCCCCCCCCCCCTTTGATCCCCCTGTAGGGTTGTGTTCCCCCCCCCCTTTCCTTTTTGAGCCCCCTGTAGGTTTTATGCTCCCCCCTCCTTTTTGAGCCCCCGTAGGTTAGTGTTCCCCCCCCTTTAGAGCCCTGTAGGGATTGGTTTTCCCCCCCTTTAGAGCCCCCTTTAGGATAGTTCCCCCCTTTAAAAGCCCCCTGTAGGAAAAGGGGTTTCCCCCCCCCTTTAGAGCCCTCTTTTTTGGTATAGTGCCTTTTTTTCCCCAAAATTTTTTTTAGAGCCCCCTTTTAGGTATAGTGGTTTCCCTCCCCCTTCCCTTTAAGGCCCCCCGTAGGTAAAACTTTACCCCCCTTTTCCCTTTTGAAACCCCCCCAGGTATTCCCTTTTCCCCCCTTCCTTTAAGGGGCCCCCCGTTTGGTATAGTGCTCCCCCCCTTCCTTTGAGCCCCCTGGGAGGTATTCTTAACCCCCCCCCTTTTTTCCTTTTGAGCCCCCTGAAGTATTCTTTTTCCCCCCCTTTCCTTTAAGCCCCTTTTAGGTTTTCTTTTTCCCCACCTTTTCCCCCTTTTGGAAACCCCCTGTAGGTATTTTTTTAACCCCCCCCCTTTCCTTTTGACCCCCTGTTTTATTCTTTAACCCCCCCCCTTCCCTTTTGAGGGCCCCCCGGTTTGGGATTTTTTTTACCCCCCTTCCTTTAGAGCCCCCGTAAATATTTTTTACCCCCCCCCCCCCTTTAGAGCCCCCTTTTTGTATTTTTTTAACCCCCCCCTTTCCTTAGGGCCCCCCTGTAGGTATTCCCTTTTCCCTCCCCCCTTTTCCTTTTTAGCCCCCTGTAGGTATTTTCCCTTTTCCCCCCCTTCCCTTTTTGGCCCCCCTAAGGTTTTTCTTTTACGCCCCCTTCCTTTAGCGGGCCCCCCCTGAAAGGGATTCTTTACCCCCCCCCCTCCTTTTGAGGCCCCCCCGTTTGGGGATTCTTTACCCCCCCCTTTCCCTTTTTTGCCCCCCGTAGGTATTCTTTAACCCCCCCTCCCCTTTAAAAGCCCCCGTTGGGAGGTTTTTTTTTCCCCCCTTCCTTTTGACCCCCCCCTTTTTGGTTTTTTTTACCCCCCTTTTCCTTTAAACCCCCCGTAGGGATAGTGCTCCCCCCCTTTCCCTTTTTGAGCCCCCCCAGGTATTTTTTTTTAAACCCCCCCTTTTGAAACCCCCTGGGAGGTATTCTTTACCCCCCTTCCTTTAGAGCCCCCCCGTTAGGGGTTTTTCTTTTCCCCCCCTTCCTTTTGGGGCCCCCTGTTGGTATTTTTTACTCCCCCCTTCCTTTTTGAGCCCCTTTTAGGGGATTCTTTTTCCCCCACCTTCCTTTAGAGCCCCCCGTAGGTTTTTCTTTTTCCCCCCCCCACCTTCTTTAGAGCCCCCCAAAGGGATTCTTTTCCCCCCCTTCCTTTTTGGCCCCCCGGGAGGTATTCTTTTCCCCCCTTCCTTTAGAGCCCCCCCGGGAGGTATTCCCCTTTCCCCCCTTTTCCCTTTTGAAACCCCCGTAGGGTCCCCCACTGTGTCCCTTGTCCCACTCCTGACCACATGCTGTTGCTCCTTGCCGCCACACCTTTTTTGGGCATTGGCCACCTGTGGCTACTACTGTTTTGCCCACCTCCTTTAATGTTTATTTGCCATTCTCTGACCTCATGCTGTTGCTCCTGCCCCCGTCACCCCCATCTCTGTCATTTGGCCCCCCGGGGGCCTACCCAGTTTTTGCCACCCCCCAGGGAAAGTCATTTGGGGCCCTCTTTTTTTGACCCCAGGGGGCTGTGCGTGACCCTCCACTCTCTGTTTTTTGTGCCACCTTTGGGCCCACTACTGTTTTTTCAACCCCAGAAGGGCATTTGCCACTTTCTGAACCCCCATGGTTGGGTGCTGCCCGGACCTCCACTCGTCATTGTGCCACTTTGTGGCCACTACTGTTTTGCCACCCTCAGGGAAAAGGGCTTTTTTGCACCTTTCCTGACCCCCTGCTGCTTTCCACCGGGCCCCCTCCACTCTCTGTTTATTTGTCCCAAATCTGTGGCCCCCTTTCCCACTGTTTTTCCCCCCTTAAAAAAAATGGGCCCCCCCCCTTTGTGCCCCTGTTGGGGACCTTATGCTGCTGCTGGGTGTGACCCCACTCTCTGTCAAAAATTTCCCCCCTTCTGTGGGCCCACTAAATGTTTTTGCCCCCTCCAAATGTCAATTTTCCAACTGTTGGCCCCATGCGCTGGGTGCTGTGACTCCACTCTCTGTCATAGTGCCACTCTTGGTACACTTTTTGGGCCCCCCCAGAATGTCATTTGGGGCCACCTGCCTTACCTCATGCTTTTTGGCTGCTTTCCGTTTCCCTCCAAACTGTGGGCCCTTTGCCATTTCTCGACCTCATGGGTGCTGCCCCCGTCCCCCTCCCACTTTTAGTCATTGTGCCACTCCCGTGGCCTAAATTTCTGTTTTTTTCCCAACCCCAAAAATGTCTTTGTGCCACTGTCTGACCTCAGGGTGCTTTTCCGCCGCCCCCTCCCAAATCCTTGTTTTATTTTTTTTCCCCTCTGGACCCACCCAAATGTTTTTTTTTTCCACCCCCCCCCAAAAATGTCATTGTGCCACCCCTCTAACCCCATGCTTTCCCCGCCCCATTTCCCCCCACTCTCTGTCCATTGTGCCACTTATGGCCCCACTCCATTTTTTTCCACCCCCGAATGTTTATTGTTCCACTCTCTGACCTTTATGCTTGTTGCTTCTGGGCCCCCTTCACCTCCAAATCTCCCGTCATTGTGCCACTCTGGGCCTACTCCAGTTTTTGCCCCCTCCAAAAGCCCTTGGGTTCCCCCCGGGGGCTGAACCCCAAAGCTCTGCTGCCGTGGGCCCCCACACTGTGTCCCCTTTTGCCATCTGTGGATTTCTCCTTTTTTTTTTGCCACCTTTTAAGAATGTCATTTTGGGGCCCCTCTCTACCTCAAGCTTTCTGCCACCTCACCTCCGCTCCCTGTCATTGGGGCCCCTTGGCCCCCCTCCCGTTTTTTTTAGCCCCAGAATGTCATTGTGCCCCTCTCTGAAACCCTTTTGCTTTTGTTCCTGCCCCCCGTTTACCTTCCCACTCTCTGTCATTGGCCACCTGTGGGGTACTCCAGTTTTTTTTCCCCCCTCCCGAAAAGTCATTGTTCCCCCGTCTGACCTCATGCTGCTTTAAGTCAAACCTCCAAATTTCCCCGGGCATTTTGCCACTTGTGGCCCCACTACAGTTTTTTCCACCCCCCCAGAATGTCATTGGGGCCCCCTGTCTGACCTAATTTCTTTTGCTGCTGTTGATGCCCTTTAACCCCCACACTTTTTGTCCCTTGTGCCCAAATCTTTGGCCTTAAATCCCGTTTTTGTCCCCCTCCAAATGTCATTTTTGCCCCTGCTGACCCTCATGATGCTGTGGCCCCCCGCCGGGCAACCCCCCCCAACCGGGTGTTGCCACCTGAGCCCTTTAGCTTGTTTTTTTTCCAGTTTTCGCCCGGGCCCTGACTTTATCAGGCCCATATTACCCCCTTCAGTTTTTGGGCAGTTTTGCCCTCTTAAGTGCCCAGGGGGTTTTTTAAATGAAAGCGAATTTAAGAGCGGCAGCGCCATGTGGGGGGTGTTTCATACTAAAAAAAACAACATTGATGAAAAACCGAACCAAGCCCCTCTGAAAAATTTAAAGGGATTTGGGAACAAAAATTCTTTCAGCACCCCGAAAGGGTCTGTGCGGCCTGGGGAAAAAAGGGTGTTTTTTTTAAAAGTGAAATTTATCCCCAAATAATTTACCCCTTTGGGTTTTTTTAAAAAAATTTTGATATCAGACACTTTTTTTTTTTAATGTGGATATCCAATCTTTGATGTGGAAAAACAACATAACTTAGTTATGGGTTTCCAATTGTGTTCAGTGAGGAAAACATATCAAGTCAGAACCTGGATTAGCCATAATGAATGGAGCTACTCAATGCCTTAAAAGAAAGTGAAATGTACAGAAGAAATCCAAAGGTATTCATTGGAGGTGTTATACTATGTATTTTTATAGTATTATCTTTTTCATCAATAATTTTTTTTTTACATAAAGAAAATAAAAATTATTCCCGCATATTATACTTCAAAAAAATGACCTTTTGTCTTGGGGCGGGCAAAAATTACATGGTCAAATTAAAGCTAACATAAGTAGCTAGCACCGGCAGTTTATCCACTGTTAAGGGTTATCAAGAACATTGAGATGAGTTCAGTTGTGTGTGCATCTAGAATATGACAGAACTGCACTGAAAATGCAAGGATGTCTAAAATACAGTATGACGAAGGCCCTCAATGCCCAAACCCCTGTAATAAAACAATTTACTCACCCCATAGCAGCTAAATATAGTGGAAAAAATTTTACCCATAAGAAAAAGGGAGCCAGAGCGAATAAAATTCCCCAATCTTCACCTTGGACCATCCCATCTAGAATTATTAATACATTATCTCACAAAAGTGAGTACACCCCTCACATGTTTCTAAATATTGTATTATATCTGTTCATGGGACAACATTGAAGATATGACACTTTGATACAATGTCAAGTAAGTGTACAGCTTGTATAACAGTGCAAATTTGGTGTGCCTCAAAAAAGCTCAACACACACCATAATTCTAAAAATGCGGGGACCAAAAGTGATTTTTTTCCCCTAAGTGAAAATTGACAAATTATCAATACTTCATGTTGCCATCATTATTTTCCAGCACTGCCTTAACTCTCTTGGGCTTGGAGTTAACTAGCGCTTTCCAGGTTGTCATTGGAATCCTCTTCCACTCCTCCATGACAACATCATGAAGCTGGTGGATGTTAGTGACCTTGTGCTCCTCCACCTTCTGTTTGATGATGCCCCACAGATGCTCAATAGGGTTTAGGTCTGGAAACATTTTCTTTAGCAAGGCAATCGATGTCTAGAAGGTGTGTTTGGGGTTATCATGTTGAAATACTAACCTGCGGCCCAGAAGGGAGGGAATCGTGCTCTGCTTCAGTTTGTCACAGTACATGTTGGGATTCATGGTCCCCTCAATGAACTGTAGCTCCCTACAGCCAGAAGCAGTCATGCAGCCCAAAACCATGACGCTCCCAATACCATGCTTGACTGTAGGCAAGACACACTTGTCTTTGTACTCCTCACCTGGTTGTTGCCACACACGCTTGGCACCATCTGAATCAAATAAGTTTGTTTTGGTCTCATAAGACCACAGGACATAGTTTCAGGAATCCATGTCCTTAGTTTGCTTGTCTTCAGCAAACTGTTTGTGGGCTTCTTGTGCATCATGTATAGAAGTGGATTGCTTCTGGGACGATAGCCATGCAGACCAATTCGAATCAATGTGCATTATATGGCCTGAACATTGACAGGCTGACCCCCTCATCCCTGTAACCTTTACAGCAATGCTAGCAGCCCTCATCTCTGGATATGATGGTGAGCATGCAGACTCAACTTCTTTGGTAAACCATGGCAAGGCCTGTTCTGAATGGGACCTGACTTGTTAAACTACTGTATGATCTTGTCCACCGTACTGCAGCTCAATTTCAGGGTGTTGGCAATTTCTTATAGCCTAGGCCATCTTTATGCAGAGCAAGAATTATTTCTTTCAGACCCTTCTTTACCATGAGGTGCCCAATTTAATTTCCATAAAACCCGATAAGAGAGTGTAGAGCGCAACACCAAAATTTTTTA
>JAODAL010082664.1:0-11501 GCA_025379985.1 Phyllomedusa bahiana
ATAGGCCTCCCAAAGCCCCTAGGCACCCCCATATTATCCGCCACTTAGTAACGGACGCTGGACCTTTACAGACTAACGGCAGGGAAGGGCCTTTTGCTCCCTTCTCCACCGGTTTTTAACTGTTTGCACACATTTGGGGTGGGCTGACACCAAACTTTAAAAAAGAAATGCCAACCAAGGGGATCCGGGTATGTTTCGTGTATTTCGGGAAACATAAAAAGACCACCTGGGGGCCCTTATAATGTGGGGCCCCCGGGCAATGGCTTAATGTCCCCAAGGGAAAAGATTCTTGACTGCGTGCAAGAAAGCCTTTTCTGTTTTACCAGGGAGGTATGTAGTCCACGGCAAAAGTCGGGGGAGGGTGTTTTCATCACCTGCTCCTGACTTTTTGGTTTAGCCCCCAGTTCCTGTCTGTTAAGGGGGGGTCTTTCTTTTGGGGGGCTGAACAATAGCACGGGACAAGGAAAGAGTAAAGGGCACCTAGGATGATGAAAAAAAAAATGCTGCAGACATTTTTTTAGCAGATGAGGTAACGCGGATAGATTGTCATTAATGGTTATAGAAAAAAATGGGTACACTTTTCCAGCCGGGGAATTTTGTGAATGGGGGGACCTTAATGGGAACCTTTTTTTCCTCAATAAAATGAGTAGGGAAATGAAACCAGCTACTAGTGCCAGTCAATTCATACGCAGTGTGCAGTGAATGGGTGGAGCCCGTGTAAACTTGGCTTAGCCAGGCTCCGGGTTATATCATCTGTCAGCCAAATGCATTCGCTAAAAAACGGGGGCCTGCCATGATACGAACCGTCTCCAGTTTTCCGGCAAAAAACACTGCATGTGCTCCTGCCATGTCTCCCAGTTATTAGGTTTTCCCCCCAGCAGGTTTGCAAGTGCGGCATTCCTCCGGTATGGTTCCCCATCCTGTACCTGGGTGACCTTTTTGTTTCCCCCAAAAAAACACAAACAACTTACAGCTAATGGGCCTGATAGATACCAGCCGGGCTTCTATGGCCCTTAAATGCTGCTGGGAAAAGATGGCAGGTGCCGTTAATTAAGAGCAAATGCTCTAGGTACCAACACACCACAGCAAAAAACCAATTAAATAACACATGGGAAGACTCTAAAAAAATGCAACAATACCTATAGAAAGATATGGATAAACGATACAGAGGTTAACCATCTGTCAGATACACCATGTGGGGTTTTTGCTTATATCACCCACAACAAAAAAAAAAAAAAGTTTGTGGGCAAGGGCCCCCAGCACTTAGAATGCACTGCACAAAATACTTGTACCCTAAGTTTCCCCAGTTTTTTTGGGCAAAAAAGATAACATGTGGGAAAAAATCAAATTTATGAGTATTAATTTGATACAGTCTACAGTAACGCAAGCTCGCAACCCAAGGGCAAGGCCCCCTATGTCGGCAGTCCCTACGTATAAACAAAAAAAAAAAAACCCAAAAAGGGGCATAATTTTACCAAAAAACTAAAAACTCCCTTTACAGAATGGCTGATAAATCCCCAGCAGCAGGGCTTCTAGGGCCCTTATGCTGCATGGGAAAAATGGCGGGTCCGTTAATTTAATGAGAAAATCTCTGGGTCCCCAATTCACACCACATGCAAAAACCATTTTTAACCCCATGGGAAGCTGCTAAAACAAAAAATTTACCTTTGATGAGATTGCATATGGAAAACGATAAAAGGGGGTAACCCATCTGACAGTAACCATGGGGGATTAGTTAATCACCCAAACAAAAAAAAAAAAAGTTTGGGGCAAGCCGCCCACACTTAGAAGGTGCACTGCAAAAAATACTTGTACCCTAACCCCCCAAATTTTTTTTGGGGCAAAAAAAACATGCGGGGAAAAATATCAAATTATAGGTTTTAGTTGATACATAGCTACAGAAAACGCAAGCTCGCAAGCCAACGGCAAGGCTCCTCATGTTTTGCAGCCCCCAACGTTTAAAACAAAAAAAAAAACCACAAAAATGGGACAAAATTTTTCCCAAAAAACTAAAAAACACACTTACACTCAAGGGCGATAGATACCAGCGCAGGCTTTAGGGGCCCCTTTTGCAGGGGGAAAAAGATGGCATTGCCTTAAATTTAATCAAATCTCTAGGTCCCCAATTCACACCACTTTGCAAAAAACCACTTTTATAACACATGAAAGTGCTAAAAATGCAACAATACCTGTAAAAAAATTTGCTTTTGGATAAACGATACAAGGGAACCCATCTTGCAGATACACAATGCTGGGTATCAGCTTATATCACCCACAAACAAAAAAAAAAAAAGTATCATAATTTGAAAATTTTTCCCCAAATTTTTATCTTTTTTCCCCCAAAAATACGGGGGATTGGGGGTAAAATATTTTGGCAGGCCCTTTCAGTGCTGGGGCGGCTTGCCCACAAATTTTTTTTTTTTTTTTTTTGTGGGTGATTTTACTGATCCCCGCAGGGTTTTCTGTACGATGGCGTTACCCTCTGTATCCCCTTTATCCATTGCAATTCTCATCAGGATTGTTGCTTTTTACATTTCCCCCCAGTGTTAAATGGGGTTTTTTGCTGCTGGTGAATTGGTACCTAGAGAAAATTTTTTGCTCTTAATTAACGGCACCTGCCATCTTTTCCCAGCGCATAAGGGCCATAGAAGCCCGCTGCTGGTATCTATCAGCCCTTGACTTAAAATGTAGCTTTGTATTTTTTGGTAAATTAGTCCCATTTTTGGGTTTTGTTTTTGTTGATACGTAGGGAATCGCAAGACTGAGGAACCTTGCCGTTGGCTTGGCGACTTTCGTTTCTGAGCTCTGTATCAACTAATTTTCCTTCTAATTTTATATTTTTCCACTTTTTATTTTTTTTGCCCCAAAAATCTGGGGGGTTAGGGTACAAGTATTTTGTTGGGGTGCACCTTCTAAGGGGGTGGGGGGCTTGCCCAAAAACCTTTTTTTTTTTTTTTGTTTGTGGGTGATAAAGCTGAACCACGGTGTATTTTACAGATGGGGGTTACCCTCTTTTATCGTTTACCATATGCAATTTTTCATCGGTATTGTTGCATTTTTAGCAGTTTCCCATGGTTTTAATGTGGTTTTTTTTCAGGGTGGTTTAATTTTGGACTAGAGCATTTGCTCATTTTAATTAACGCACCTGTCCCTCTTTTCCCCGCAGCAAAAGGGGCCTAGAAGCCCGCTGCTGGTATCTTCAGCCCTTGACGTAATTTCTTTTTAGTTTTTTTTTTTCCTGTTTTTTTCCCCAAAACCCGGGCACAGGAAAGGCTTAGTGGCAGTCTTATTTATTTCAATTTTGGAAGATTAAAAAGGTTTTTTTATTACCTGAATCTATATTCCAGCACTCCAACCCAATGTAAATACAAACTGAAACCCCAAAGCCCCCCTAGATAAGAATATAACTTCTATAATACTGCCCCCCCTTTTACAAGAATAAATTTTAAAATAATGTCCCCCTAGACAAGAAATAAAAACTACTATAAGTTTTCCCCATTTTCAAGAATATACTAAAAAATTGCTCCCATGTACAAGAATAGAAATACATAAACTGCCCCCTATTACAAAATATAACTATTAATACTGCCCCCTAGTCAAAATATAACTACTATAAAACTGCCCCCTATTACAGGAATATAAAACCAAATTGCCCGTTATGTACAAAAATATAACTACTATGAACTAACCTTAGACAAAATATAATTACTATAATAGTGCCCATATGTCAAGTATAAAACTACTTTTATGTTACCCCCCTATGTGCAAGAATATAAATGTAAAAAATTGCCCCCTACAGAAAAGCATTAGAATTAACTACTTAATACGCCCTGTATTACAAAAAATGATACTATAACGCCCCCTTGTACAACCCAAAAATACTATACAATTTCCCACATGTAAAAGAAATAACACATAATACGCCCCCTATGTAAAGTTTTTAACTCAAAAATACTCTCCCTAGTGCAAAAATTAACTACTAGAATATGCCTCCTATTACAAGAATACATGAGTACAGAAAGTACTCAGCCCCCCTTTAAATTTTTCACTCTTTTTTTTCATTGCACCCCATTTAGTAAGACCCAAAAAAATTAATTTTTTTTGCCCCTTAAATGTACCACTCTGACCCCCCCCCTCTTGAAAGAAAAAAAACAAAATGTAGATTTTTTGCAATTTATTAAACAAGAAAAAAAAAAAAAAAAAAAAAAAAAAAACAAAACCCCCCCCAAAAAAAAAAATTTTAAAAAAAAAAAAATAAAAAAAAAAAAAACAAAAAAAAAGAGCTCAGAGACAGAATTGTGGCAAGGGAAAAGACGGGCCCAAGGTTTCAAAAGAATTTCTGCACACCAAGGTTCTTAAGGCACAGCGGCCTCCCTAACCTAAAAGGAATAAATTTGGGACGACCCAACTCTTTCCCCACTTTGGGGCCGTCCACCAAACTAAGCAACGTGGGAGAAGACCTTTGGGAAGAGGTAAAGAAGAACCCCAATTCACTATGGGGGATCCAGAGATGCTTTGGGGGGATGGGAGAAAGTTCTACAAAAATCAACTGTCACTGCAGCCCTCCACCGTCGGGGCTTTTAAAAACAGAGTGGCCCCACGAAGCCTCTCCCCAGGGCAAGACTATAAACGCAGACGGAAAACCTCTCCCCAGTGCAAGAATAGAAAGCTCAACGGAAGGGCCCTCCCCAGTGCAAGACATATAAAAACCCACATACCTTTGCAAAAAAACACATGAAGGACTTTCCCAAAAAGTACCCCTCCATTTGTGGCACCTGTACCTATCTTGGGAATGGGTTTGGGGAAGTGTGCAGTCACTTCAAACCCCAATTTTCCAAATGGTTTCCAGCTGGAGAGGCACGGAGAAGTTGAGCCAGTACTTAAGTTTCAGAGTAAACAAAGTAAAAAAAAAAAACAGCTTATTGTCCAGTTCGGTTCCTTTAAAAAATATTAAAACTTTATTTGAAAAAAAAAAAAAAGACTTTAAAATATTTTCCAAAATGGGTAAAAAGTTTTCATCCCAGAAAAAAGTGTGTTCCTGCTACGCATTTCGAACAGATTGTCCTTAGTTGTAACATGGGGAAAAGTCTATCACAGAGCGCACTCTTTTACCCCATCACTGGTCACATGTTTCTTAATCCACCAATGAGGGTAAAAAATAGATATAATAGATATACACCTTAAAACAAAGTACAGAAAAAAAAAGCTATGCAAAACATACATTACACTCTAGTCAATATTGGTAAAAAAAAATCAACATCTTAAAGGGGTTTTGCCCACGATGGGAATGTTTACATGGGATCCTCCAAAATGGGTATTTAATCACTTTTCTAAATATATGTGATTAAAAATATTGCAGTCTGAGAGAGCTACAGGCTGCCTTACCTGCCCTTAGTTACTTAAAAGCTTCTATTAGATACGACCTGACAAGAGCTGCTGGCCGGGCTTGCGCAGATCACACTTCTTATCCGATGAGAGGGAGCTGAAGAAGCTTTCAAAGGCACCGGGTAGAAATATGTTGTCTTTGTATACAGTATTTCCCCTATTGTAGTGTGATTATCTGAGTAATTCCCTCTTTATCTATGACAGAGAACATAAAAAAGCTTTCAAGTGCTGGGAGAAAAGGTGTTGTCTTTTTATATGACCCCTTTTTTTGGAGGTCAAAGAGGACACTTTTGAATCCTTTTAAAGGGGAGCATTTTTTTTTATGCCCTGTACCCTTTAAATTCAACATGCCAACTCTCCCGTTTTACGGGGGGGTCCCCATAATGGGGGGACCCCCCCCCGGCCCCCCCGGCAGAGATGGCAACCCCCTCCCGCCACAGGCAGCGGGGGTTCTTTAAATGACCGGGCCCGGGGAGCACAGGACGCACCTTGGTCCCGAGCCGGGTGCCACCCCCCCCGGGAGTCTCATATGTGTGGGGGCCCCAGCGCACAGTCAGTTTACAGCTGCACGCTCTGTGCGCTGCCGTACAGGGAGGAGGGAGGAGGGCCCTTCCCCCCTGCTTTTTTCCCCTGTAGTTAAAGGTCGGGCGCAGGGGCGTGACGCCCGGGTGAATCACTCCCCTGTGCGCTGAGGAATTGTCGGGTACTACCTGGCTATGGGGGCACTCCTGGCTACTGGGGGCACACCCCGTACGGGGGCACTACCTGGTACATGGGGCCTTCCTCTATGGGGGCACTACCTGGCTAATGGGCCCTACCTGGCTACTGGGAGCAAATTTCTTGGTATTGGGGACAAACCCCTACAAGGGTGCCTGCCTGTACAAGGGGGCACTGCCCCGGGTACAAGGGGGACTACCTGGCACAAGGGGGCACTACCTGGCTACAAAGGGGGTACTGCTGGCTCAAGGGGGCCTACCCAGTACTACCTGGCTACAAAGGGGCACTACCCGGCTACAAGGGGGGACTACCCGGCTAAAGGGGGGACTACCTGGTTACAAAGGGGGGCCCACCTGGCTACAAGGGGCCCCGCCTGCTACAAGAGGGGGCACAACCGGCTACAAAGGGGAACCGGGCTACAAAGGGGGCACACCTGGCTACAGGGGGCACACCTGGCAAGGTCCTACCTACTATTAGGGGGCCAACTGACTATTAGGGAGCACTACCTGACTAAAAAGGGGCACACCTACTAAAAAGGGGGCGTCACCGGGCTATTAGGGGCACTACCGGCTATAAGGGCCTACCGGGCTTTGGGGGGCCCCAACTGGCTAGAGGGGCATCTACCGGCTTTTTTTCCAAGCGTTAGCATTTGGGGGAGTGGTGTGGTTTTTCAAAAGGGGCGTGGCACACCAACAAAGGGGGGCATCCCATGAAATTTTTTTTTTACCGGCCGCCCCTTAGACTCTCCCACTTTTCCCTTTTCAAATTTGGCAAGTATGCTTTTAATTTAAAATATTTTTTTAAAAAACGGGTCTAAAACTGCCAAATAAAGACATTGCAAAATAGCGAAAATGAAAAAAAAACATAGAAATTTAGCTTAATACCTATAATTTTTTTTTTTGGGGAGGCAATAAGTAAATTATGACTACAAGTTTATCTGTTAAGTCAAAAGAGAAAACTTTTTAAGGCGCTAAGAGGGGCGGGGGGTTTTGGGGGTCAAAAATAGGGACTGCCCCTCCAAAAAGGGCACTTGGGGAGGTAGGGGGAACTAATTTTATTTTTGATCCTCAAAACCGAGCAGACACAGAGGGAAAAAAAGTCGGTCTCAAGCTCGATTTCTGTTTTTTTTTTGGGGGGGAGGGTGGAATATCCTGGGTTTATACTAATTTTCGTACTGCTGTCAAGGGAACGAGCTTCCATGAACTATATGTCTGAGGGGGAAATCTTTAAAGGGCCCGCGCGCAAAATTTTGAGTTGGCAAAGCCCCCATAGGGGCCCCCCCCTCCGGCAGACAGCAGCCAGCCGGGGAACCATCGTTGCCAGGCAATAAAAATGTCCACTTTTTTTCGACGGCTGGAAGCCCACAGCTGCGTTAAAGGGGATGGTGGGGAAATCACCCGCCCCCAGGGCTTCCCGTGGGGGCTTTAAATGAAAAATACCTTGTATGGGAAAGGGGTTTTAAAAAAATAAACCACGGATAAATCTGCGCGGGGACGGGCTGATGAAAGGGGCAAATTCAGTGACACTTTGACTGGGAATTTGAAAACCCCAAATTTTCTTTTTTGTTTCTAGGACTGGCAGAAAAGAATCAAAAGCTGCGGTAAAAAAACAGGGCGACGGGCCCCGATTTGGGGCCCCCGGCTACTGAAGATAAAGGGGTACAGGGTTTTTTTTCTTTAAAGGATTGAAAAACAGGCTCTACATTATTTGTTTTTTTTTTGTAAAAGTATCCCCAGGGTATGCGTTTATTTTTAATACAGTAAAATGAGCAACGAAAGATTTTTTTTTGTATACGTTAAGGGTAGTGTATTTGCGCCAAAGTAGCCCTGCAAATCGGTAAATCAAGCATCATTGAGCCTATGTAAAAAAACGTATTTTCCATGCGTCTGGTGCCCGTAAAAAAAAAAGTGACGTCACTTTTTTAGGCAATTTCACACGGCTTATTCCCCGGCATTTTTGTGGGGCCAGATTTCCCCCCCAATTTACGCCAGTAGCCGTGCAGGGGGGGCGGGCGGGGCCGGGAGCTCGCCCGGCCCCATAGAAACACATTTTTCACGGCGCGTAACCGCCTAAATAATTGATGCACTTCTCCCCCCCCGGCGGATTCGCCGGGGGGAAAGAGAGGGAATCCACGTTCTTAGAGAACTTGGATTACCGTAGTTACTGGGAGGGATTCCACCCGTACTTCAGCGAAAAAATCCGGCGCCATTTAGGCCCAACAGTCCAAGAAAAGCCGCGTGAACGAGGCCTTAGGGTGCTTTTTTTTATGCCCAAAATGCTAAAAATAGAAGGCGGGGCCACTGGCTGTTGAAAGTAAAACATTGGACAGCACATACTTTCAACAGCAGGGAAAATTTCGGCACATACCGCGCGCAACGCAATACACATGTAAAAAATACCCGAATGGATATGTTTTTAAAAAAAATACGGGGATTTAAAAGAGAGCGAATCGTTATGTGAATGGGCCCCCCAGCGTTAGTACAGGGGCACTCCAAAATATACAGGGAGCCCCGATTTATTGTTCCACTTACATACGTCCCCTAGTTACAAACGGTTTTCTTTTGGGCGTGGCGAATTCAACATGAGTCAGCCCCACCCAAACCAATCCCCGATGCCACAGCTGCACATAGATACAGAAGCTAGGGAAATCTTCTAAAAAAGGGCACGACAGCAAAACAAATGTAAAAAACCCCTTCCCCGCACTATCCAAAACAAAAAAAAATTTTGGGGGGTGGAATTACATTTAATAAATATACCTGTTCCGACTTACTACAATTTCAATTAAGAAAAACCTACAGTCCCCATTCCCTTTGTAACCCGGGGACTGCCTGTATATATCTTCAAGATTGGGGCGGAAAACCCCAGGGGGAATTTGTTGGGAAACTTTTTGAAAAAGGGCCCCCGGAAATTTTCAATCTGAGGCTTCTTTTTTAGGGGGGGGAAGACAGAGAAAAAAAGATGCAGAAAGCAAGAGGCATGTACCCCAAAAAACAAATTCAAAAGGTGGGGGCCCCCAAAATTAACCCCACGGTTGGGCCAAGTTTTAACTTCACTGGTGGAAAACTAAGGGGGGAAAATGTATGAAACAGGGGTGCGGGCCCCCAAATTCTGGCGTAAATTTTTTTTAAACCCAACATAAGGGGCTCCCCCCTTTAAAATAAAGTTTTAAAAGGGAAAAGTCCCCCATAGAAAAATTTTGCCCCCCCTTTGCTGAGGACAGCACCCAACTGGGGTCGACCTGCCTTTTTCCCCGCCCCTGTGTCCCTTATTCTGTTAAATGCGGGGGAAGGGTTTTAGAGGGTTTTACCCCCCCAAATTTTTATTTTTATGAGTTGGTGTTAAACTCCACCCCCAAAAGGGTACACCGCCCCCTTTAAGAAAATTTAAAACCCCTGTTTTTTACCTATTTTAAAGTAAAGGTTTATTTAGTTGAGGTTTGGGCGGGGCTAGCCTCAGAAAGGCGGGTTTGAAAAAAAAATGACTCTTTGAAAGACCCCTTTTTGAAGACTCTTCTGGGTGGAAAAAAATGCAGGGTTTGAGCTTAAAATACACGGGAAAAATAAAGCATTTACAAATAAGGGGACAAGGGGCTGGAAAAAAGTGGTTTTGACCCCTAGCTTGTCTGCCCTTCCCGCAAAGGGGGGGCATAATCTATGTGGGCAGGGTTTTCTTTAAACCCGCCCCACACCAATTTCAGGGGGACATTTGAGTGCCTGTGGCACTTTGTTAAAGCGCTTTATTTTCCCGGGGGGAAAAGCGGGGGGACGGGGCGCACTAAAACCCCCCCTTTTGAAACTACACATTTATAGCTTCAGTATGGGGAATTCCAGGCGCATTAAATGCTGGAAACGGGAGAGCACTTTCAAAGTGGTTTTCCGAGCCGAAGTGTCTTTCTGCGCTTAAAAAAGGGCCCATTTTGACCCCCCGAGAGCGTGTTCATAAACAGGGGGCATTCTACACTATAATTTTTTGTGGAGAAAAAATTTGGGGTCAAGCGCCATAAATCTACCTCCCCTCAAAATCACTCCACTGAAAGGCCGCAAGAAACAACTCCAGTGGTGGGCCCCAAAAAATTTAAACCAATGGGGGGCCCACAAAATAATTTTTATGGGGGCCCCCAAGCACCCTAGTCCAACATTTTTACATTTTTACCTTTTGAATCACGTGTCCAACTGTTCACTTTTCATACTTTTTTGCCAACTGCTATCTCTAACAAGAAAAAGGGGCAAAATTCCCAACAGTGTTTGATCCCAACCCGCCCATACATTTGGGGTTTAAATTTAATTGGGTTTTAAACCCCTTACCGCCGGGCCTTTTTTGGCCTCTCTGACAGAGCCCCATTTTTGAATCTGTCATGTGTCACTTTATGTGAGAATAAACTTTTTGGACACTTAACCTATCCATGTATTCAGAGATTGTTTTTTTCCGTGACAATTGTGCTTTAAATAGTAAAAATTTTTTGGTCCCAAAAATGCTTTTTTAAATTGGAAAAATATCAAAAAAATCGTAAAAAATTTAAAAAAATTTACCAATTAAAAAAATTCAAAATTTTCTGCATGTAAGCAGAAGTTATTCCACTCAAAAAAGTTTTTTAACGCTCTACCATATGTCTGCTTTGGTTTTTGGGCCCAATTTTTTAAATGTCTTTTTTTTTTTTTTTCGACGTAGGGGGTTAGAAATTTATAGAATTTTCAAATTTTCAACAAAATTTTCAAGACAATTTTTTTGGACCATTTCCCGTTCTAACGTGACTTTTTACCTTATGTTAGATACCCCCATAAATGACCCCCTCTAAGAAGCTACACCCCTTAAAGTATTCAAAACTCATTTAGGAAGTTTATTAACCCATTAGGGTTTCACAGGGAAATTAAAACAAAATGGGAAATTTAATTTCAAAATTTTACTTTTTTTTTCAGATTTTCAATTTTTTTGCATTATTACAAAAAAAAGGTAAATGTGATCAGGGAAAACAAATTAATATTATTCCCCAGATTCGCCTTTTCAGAGATATCCCATTGGCCCAGGCATTTTTTTGGGTCAACACAACCCCAGAATAGGAGGAGCACCTACTGGACCTGGGGTCTCATTTTTATTACGATTTTATTTAGGGCCATTTCAGTTTTCGGGCCCCTAAGGGGCTAAAAATTAATAAAACCCCCTAAAAATACCCCCCAAAAGGAAACTACACCCCTTTAAAGGGAAAATACCGGGTGTAGTGAGCATACACCCCACGGGGGTGTCACAAAAATTTTTTTGCGTTTTTTTGGGTGTGAAAATTTTTTAAAAAACATTTTTTTTTCCCAAAAATCTGCAATTTTAGCTGAAAATTTATAATTTTTTTTCAAGGCATTTCCCGGTAAAAAAACCCCAAAACCCTTTTTACCAATTTCTTCCAAGTT
>JAODAL010082665.1:0-11501 GCA_025379985.1 Phyllomedusa bahiana
GGGTTCATCCTGCTTTGCTCTGGGCTCTGGTGAAAACCGGGACCTACTTAGATTCCGCTCCCTGGCGTGGCTATTCCCATCCACTACCGCTGTCCATGACAACATGAAGCAGTGGAATGATGTCATTCATCCCGTAGTCCTGGCGACTGACAAATAACGTGTCCGCATGAAAGGGCCTGAGCAAACGGCAGGTGTCACGCATGAGCTGCCACTGGCGACATTAAAATTACACAGGGGTGTAATCCTGTCCGCTTGGATCATCAGGAATTATCCCAGGGAGAAAAGGGGGCACAAGTAGGCATGGAGTGGACTGAATTTTCCATTTGGGGGGCAATTTATGCCTTGTTTAACTAGGGCACCAGAATACCTTGTCTCAGCCTTACTTGCTGCACCTGGATTTCAAGTGCGATCGGCTACATCGATTAGTGTTTGCCTGTCACCGCCGTCCTCCTCAACAGTGTCGCTGTACAAAGCCTACTATTAGTATGTACCCGCATAAAAGATTAACCATAATCAAGTGCTTAATCAAATCGTATAAATTAATTTTGAAGCGACCAACTTAGACATAAACGTTTTCGGTCCAGTTTAGACCTTCATCAGATGTGTTGCTGAAAACATATAACAAATACAAAATTACTAATGTCACAATACATAACAAAACAATTCACAATGATTGACATATAACATGCAACAAAGTGTAAGCGTTATCTACAAACATAAAATATTAATAAACACATCATACAAAGTTATGTTGCAAGCACAACAACATATAGAGGTGCATGTCCAAAACTTACCAAAAACGTATAAAAAATCTTATAATACAACATACCTCTTGTAACGTGAAAGATATAGAACCTACAATGATATAAAGATATATCTTGATTATAGTAAAACCACTTATGAAACCATCGCATTGTGGTTCACTGTGGGTATATATATATATATATATATATGCTTTTCTATAGCTCAATAAAATTGACCCCGAAGTCCATTCCAAAACTACTAGTTTTACCACAGTTAAGCATATGGGAATACATACATATACATACCGGCGGGTTATAGGAAGCAGGAACACTGGCCGCAGCTCAGTAAGATGGAAGATGCAAGCGCCGCGCTCCATTCGGAGCTAGGCGTCTCTAAATACCTACGGCGCATGCGCCGTTCGGAATCCCGGATGCACATCACTAAAGGGCATGTTGAATACCACTTCCGCCCTCACGATATGCATAGCGCATGCGCGAATCGGCAAATATCATACGTTGTGGTTTTAAGGCTCTCACGGTATACCCAGCGTATGCACAAGTCGGCAAACGTAATATGTTGTGGTTTTTAGGCTTAAATAAACCCATTAGTACTGAACTATGTTGTTATTTTCCTAATAAACAGATAATATTAAGGATTAAGTACAGAGGTTATGTTTAGAGATGGCCGAATTTCTCAAAAATTCGGTTCGGTCACTTCGCCGAATTTTCCGACAAAATTCGTTTCGGACCGAATTACTTCGGCACGAATCACGTTAAAAAACAGCTATTTCCAGGCTGCCCAGAGCCTGCAGGGTGCTGTAGAACGTTGTGCCATGCTTTAAATATGCAAAGGGAGCTTGGTTTTGGTCTTCATACAATGTTGTGTTTTAGTATGACACGCACATGACTGCCGCCGCTCTTAGAATCGGCTTCACTATAAAATTCCCTGGGCACTTAAAGGGGCAAAACTGCCCAAAAAAACTCAAGCGGGAATGTAGCCTATAAATCATGTAGCGAAACTGGAAAAAAAACAACGAAGCTCAGGTGCAACTTTATGATAGGTGTGGAGGTGACGGGGGCACCCCACACACATGGGGTAGGCAGGGGCAAAATGACTTTTGGAGGGGGCAAAACGTATTAGGCCACAGAGTGGCACAATCACACGTGGGGAGGTCAAGGCAGCACAGCAGGGGACCAAGGCGGGCAAAAATGACATTCTGGAGGCGGCAAAACAGTATTAGGCCACGAGGGGCACAATCACACAGTGTGGAGGTCACCGGCAGCAGTAAAAGGTCAGACAGTGGCAAAATGGCATTCTGAGGTGGAAAACAGATTAGTCCACAGAGTGGCAAAATCACCAGTGGGGAGGTCACGGGGCAGCAGATGAGGTCGGGCAGTGGCCAAAAACATTATGGAGGCGGCAAAACAGTATTGGGGCCACAGATTTGGCACAATAACAGTGTGGAGTCACGGCGGCAGCAATGAGGTCAGACAGGGGCCATGACATTAGGGGGCGGAAAACAGTTTTAGGGCACAAGTGGCACAATCCCACAGTGGGGGAGGTCAGGGGGCGGCACAGAAAGGGGTCAACAGGGCACAAGGGCATTCGGGAGGGCAAAACAGTATTAGGCCACAGATGGCACAAACACAGTGTGGAGGCCCCCCCCGGGGCGGCCATTAGAGGTCAGGCAGTGGCAAAATGACATATGGAGGCGAAAAACAGTTTTAAGCCACAGAGTGGCACAATCACACAGTGTGGGGTCACGGCGGCAGCAGTAGGGGTCAGGCATGGCACAATGACATTATGGAGGCGGCAAGACATTTTAAGCCACAGAGTGGCAAAATCACACAGGGGGTGGTCAACGGGGGGCAGCAGTATGAGTCAGGCAGTGGCACAATGACATTATGGAGGGGGCAAAACATTTTAGGCCAAAGTGGCACAATGATACCGTGGGGGGTTTCACGGCACGCAGTAGAGGTCAACAGGGGGCACAATGACATTATGGGGGGCGGCAAGACAGTATAGGCCAAAAGAGGGGCACAATCACACAGTGTGGAGGTCACGGCGGCAGCAGTAAGGTCAGACAGTGGCACAATGACATTATGGAGGCGGCAAACAGTATTAGGCCCCAAATGGCACAATCACACAGTGGGGTGGGTCCGGCGCAGCAGTATGAGGTCAGGCAGTGGCACAATGACATTAGGGAGGGGAAAAACAGAAAAAATTAGGCCACAAGGGGCAAAAATGAACCGTGGGGAGGTCACGGCAGCAGCAGAAAGAAACAGGGCCAATGAATTATGGAGGCGGCAAGACGTATAAACCACAGAGGGGCACAATCACTAGTGTGGAGGTCACGGCGGCACAGTATAGGTCAGACAGTGGCACAATGACTTATGGGGGGCGGCAAAACAGTATTGGGGCCAAAAGGGTGGCAAAATCACACAGTGGGGAGGTCACGGCGGCAGCAGCATAGGTCAACAGGGGGCAAAATGACACAGTGTGGGGGGCACGACAGGATCCAGCAGCACATGGGGTCAGGATGCACAATGACATTCTGCGGGGGCAAAATAGTATTAGGCCACAGAGGGCACAATACTAGAGCGAGTCACGGCGGCAGCACATGGGTCAGCGGGCACAATGCAGAGAGTGGAGGTGAACAGGAGCAACAGCATGAGGTCAGAGAGTGGCACAATGACATTCTGGAGGTGGCAAAACAACCAAGGCCGCAAGGGGCACAATGACACAGTGGGATTCACGCAACGCAACACAGCAGCAGCATGAGCAATAGATGGCAAAATTTGACAGGGGGGTGGCAATACCAGTCCCGGGTAAGACGGGGGTAGGCAATGAAAACTATCAGCAATTGGGGCATCAGGGGGGGTGGCGGCATCAAATGTGGCGGGGCAGGTAGTTTAACCCAACTACGGCCTAAGGCTTTGGGTTGTGGAAACCCTGGCCAACCACGCCTGATTCATCTTGACAAAGGTCAGTCTTCAACATTTCCCGTGACAACGGGTTCTCCTTGGGGAAAACAAGGGGCCCCCCCGCCGCACTAACACCCCTCTATCCCAAAAAACTACGGGCCGGCGGGGACAGTTCCCACTGCAAACTCGGAAAGTTGCCCCAAAAACCCATTTTGGCTGCCCAGTAGTCCAGCGGATCTTCTAACTGGGGTGGCAGAGTGCGTCCAAGTAGGCCCAACCTTTTTGGTTCAGGGAATGCTCCATTCCTGTTTCTGCTGCTGCGTTTGGGCTGGTGACTGCCCCCTCACTAGGCGGGTGAAGGAAGCTGCTCATTAGTGATTTCCAGACTTAGGTTACGCTGATGGAGTGGTACGGGGCCCTCCCCCCCCCCCCCTTCCCCCCAGAAACCGCGGCAGATACGTGAGCGCTGAGGAACCCCCCGGTAAACCCCTGTCAGGGAGGGACAACCCGCACATAGGCACGCCAACTGATTACGGAGATTTCCCTATAGTATTTAGTTTGTCTTCCCTCTCAATGCTGGGAAAAAGGCCCCATTTTGGGACCGTAGCGAGGGCCAATAGGGTGGAGAGCCAAAGTCATCCCTCTCCCGGGATGCTAAACTATTGGGCGTCACTAGCCGGGCAAATAACATGCTCGGAATCTGCACAATGACCCGGGGGGCTCCCTCCCCCCTTTCCACTGTATACTGCCACGTGCTTGGGAGCATCTGCCTCGTCTTCCCATCTCCATCCACCTCCTCCATGCCCCTGCTCCTCCTCCTGTCCCCCGGGGAGAAAATCCACCATTTCCCAACAATGCTTCTGCTCCAATGTCCTCCTCCTCCTCCTCCCCCCATTTCACCCCCACCGGGCCCTCATGGGGCCACGAAAATTAGTCCCACATCCCAGTCCCCTGCCCAAAACAATTTTTCAGCTCTGTTCCAGACATGAAGCATTTAAAATGCCCGTTATTCATCCCCATCCTGGCGATGACAACTAAGGGCCCCCCTCGAATGGCCTAAAAAAACGCAGGTTCACGCAAGCTGCCACTGGCTGACATCAAAGTTACAAGGGGATACTTCGTCTGCCGGGGATCTAAAAAAAACGTTAATGGCCTTTCCTTGTTCATACGTCCCCAATAGTGCAGGCGGAAATTCCAGCGGGTGGAAACATCGCATATCAAGGGGTTTGGGGGGGCCCCGTTCTGCCCTCAACTCGAGGAGGGTTTTCCCTTTGGTTGTACGAAGGATAAAGGGGCAGACATTTTCCTGGCCATTTCAGAATGTTCTGAAGATCGGGGAAGATTTCAAAAAACCTTTTTTTACAACCAATTGAACACATGCGCCAAGCAGGGGGGCGGGACCATCCCTCCCGGTCAGGCGACACCAGTCCCCCATTGTCCGTCACCATGGTTCCGTTTTTGCATTTTGGCGGGGAGAAAGCCACACATCGATTTCTTGCGCATGACCGGACAGTTCCCCCCCTGGTGATTCTTCGCCGAGGCAACTAGGTGTAAAACTGCGTACACCGCTGTGCCCTAACATGTGGTATAGGAGCATATTTTGGGGAAAGGCTGAGAGGTGGGGTGGAGGAGGAGGAGGAGGGGGACTTTGGGCCAGGAGCAGCAGTTTGACAACGTGGAAGAAAGCGGCCTCCGTCCAATTTTGTTGGGTGCCGGGGCAGGAAGCACATTCACCCAGGGGCCGTAAAGGACATGTACTGGCCCTGACCGAGTTACAGCCCCAAAAGCGTCCGCCTGCCTTTGTCCCTTTGGGGAACAAACCGATAAGCTCAAGGACTGCCCCACTTTCGTTCTACAATTTATAAAGTGCGGGTATTTTGCCTTTTTGGAAAAAAAATTACGGTTTGGGAAAACCTCCACTCGGCTCGGCAAAACCATTATTCTCTAAATGGTGCAGAGTCCACCATTGGGAAAGGGGGGGACTGAAAGTACCAACAACTTGGACAGGAAAACGGTCACTGCTGCACCTTAGGAACCAAACTGTTGTCTCTTTAAAAATCCCTCTCTGAAAGACGCGGCGCCATGAGTACAGGAGCAGGAGCACGGGCCGGGAGAGGATGTCAAAAAAAACAGCTTTCCTTTTCAAGGGGGTGGGGCCTTGACGGGGGAAATGGCATGCGTCACGGCCGCTCTTTCGCACGGCAGGATGACCACCCATCTAGCCACGTTTCTCCCCCGGCCACCGATGGGACCCGCATGTGTTGACCAGGGCCGTTGTGCCAATTTTCTCCCTGGCCCAGCTTTCCACTTTCTGCCCACAGATTCACAAAAATTTCCCATATTCGGCTCCCCCCCGGGTTGCTTAGCAAAAACTCCCCCAAAGCCAACGTTTTCCGCCAACGCCCTTTCCCACTTTACTACCCCCGCCCGCTCCCCCCTAGGAAATTTTTTGGCCTGCGAAGGGGTTTTTTTTACCCCGGCCCCTTCCCTCCCGATAACCCCTTCTACCCCCTGACTCACGCCACAAAAACCCACTTGCGGGTGCCCGCTCCTGACGCGCAAAACTGGAAAGCCCTCTCTCCTGACATATGAAGCCCTTTGCTTCACCCGGCCCCCCAAATCCGGTCGCTACATCATCATCTATTTTTGTTTTTTTCAAACGACCCTTTCTTCCTCATTCACCGTCTTGGTAAGCCAGGCGACCTCCTCACCACAGACCCTCCATGCCCCTCTCCCCCCATCTATATTTTCCGCCATGCAAGAAGCGGGGATTTGGGCCCCCCTTTCTTCGCTGCCACGTAGTGCTGACTGCCCCCTCAAATTGTTCATCCCGCTAAAAATAGTGGCCTGACCCCCGACCACATATAGATCCCTGGCTGAGGGAACTGGATTGGACAAGGGGGGCTGAGGACAGGTGAGGGGCCGCTGACCCCCCGCTCCCGGGCCTCCCCAACTAAGTGTTGTGTCTGAGGTTCCCACCGACTCCCTTGGCTGGGGTGTCAGATGTCATCTGGGGGGAAGAGGGAAACCCAGTCAAAAAAAATCAAGAACCCTTGGGTTGTGAACAACACACGGCCGCTGATGACAGCGGGCATTGTGGCCTCACCAGTGACCCCGCTGCGACGTCCCCTTGCTGTTTTCTGCGACCTGGGCCCCGTTTCAGAAATGTTTTTGTGCCACTGCCACCCGCAGTTGCAGAGCCCACCTCCTGTCGAAAAATACTGTTTTTTCTAAAATGTAAGACAAAAATGTTTATGAACATCTGTATATGATAAATAAACACCCCCTTTTTTTTGACTCCAAAAAACCCTTAACAAGCTTGGTAACCCTTTTGGGGGTATAAAAATTCGCTCCACAAATGGCCAGGAAAAATTTACTTGTATGTTCGTTTACAAGCACTTGTTGTTTTACTAAATGTAAAAGCACAAACAGGCTTAATTAACCTTCGCTTTTTAATTATGCTACCCAAGAAAAATGTATATAATTTCGGGTTTGAAAAAGAAGGTTTTTTTTTGTCAGACCAACAAAACAAAAACCTTAATTAACCCCTGGGATGGGAAATTGCCCCAATAGAATTGAGCCGCACAAAACAGTACTGTTACAATTGCGTGTTTTTTCTACACCACACAACAAGAGATACGTTTAATTACCCTTTTCTTTAATTTGGCTACCAAAAAAAAAAAAAATATATTTGGCGTTGAAAAAGCAAAATTATTTTTTTCAGCACAGCAGCAAAAAAACGATTTTTAACCCTGGATTAAAAATTCGCAAAGAATTAGCCCCCAAAAATAGAAACGACAAATTCGGTTTTCCCCCAAAAATAACCCAACAATAATACATTTAATAGCCTTTCTTTTGTTAACCAAAAAAATTATTTTTTGTCGTTTAAAAAAAGACTTTTAAATTTTTGTCACACACCACAAAACAACCTTAATTTAAACCCCGGGGAAATTTAAAAATTGCCAATAGAATTCAGCACCAAAAATAATGGTATTTGATTGGAAAAAACGCTTTTCTTTTTAAATGAAACAACAGGAACGGGTTTAATCCCACTTGGATATTTGGGAAAGTATAGCACGCAGTGGACGCCACTGGATTTCGATCCAAAAAACCCCAAAAAAAAACAAAATAGAAAAATTTAAAACAGTCCTTTTGAGACAACTTTAAACCCCACAGAAATCGCGTATAAAAACATTTTCTTTTAAAAGCCTAACACCCCACAGGGACCTTCCCCCTAAACAGACATTAAGGTGTGAGCTCCCAGCGGCGGCCCCGGTGGGTTCCTTTAAAAATGCGTTTACGTCACAGAATCCCCCCCCCGGTTCTGGGTTGGCTTCATCTCTGCACATGTCATGCAGGCTTTTGGGCCCTTCTTTTTCCCCCCAGAGTGCTTTGCCCCCATGTGCCCCATGTGCCGCGCCATTTTATCAATAAAAGCCCCACTTCTTTCACCCAAAAAACCCCGTTTTGCTTCGTTTCCCAAAAGAAGTTTTCCCCGAAAATTCTAAAACAATTCCACCGTTAAAAACAATTCCCCAAATTAGTTATGTTTAAAAAATGCCCCCAAAATACTTTTTAAAAGAAAAATTAAAAACCAAAACAAATTTATTTTTTTTAATTTTAAATGAAAAAATGACTCTATTTACACCTTAAAGATTTATTTTATTATCTACAAATTTATAACAAAGAAACATGTTTTTAATTTGGCAAAACAACAAACAACAACCTATTTAAAATTCCTAAAATTTTCCTTTTTAAAACGCCAAAATATATCCAACACAGAAACTCCTAACATTTAAAAATCTTGTAATAATCCTTATCAAAGAAAATCATTTATCGAAATGAAAAAAATCGATTCCCCGATTAAGGCCCTAGGTGTTAAAGTTCTAAATATGGACCCCCCCCAAAACTCCCCTCTCTCTCAAAATTTACTTGATCCTCCCCCCTACGGGGACGTTTTACCTGTTCTAAATTTGAAAGCGCAAAATTTTGCACGATGTTTTTGGGCCGGTATAAAAATCGTTGGAACTGGAGCCAAATTCTTCTGGCAACGAAATTTTGATTTTTGACGGGCAATTCTGTCCCCTTTTGCTCTTTGCCCCATCTTTCCCCACATAAATGAGCCACAGGGACATTCCAAAAGATAGACCAGCTATGAATCACAGGTAACGTCTCCTAATGGGTATTTTCTACCCCTTAGGGGGAATGTTTGTATAATTTTCCCCCCTATAACATTAGCACAATTCACAATGTAGCAAGCATATGTCCCTCTCTTAGGTTGAAAATGTACCCTTTTCAATATTGAGGTCCCTTGGGACCAAAAACAGCCCCAACCAAGGAATCTCAATATTTTTTGGGCGGTCTCGACAAATCATTAAGGATAGTAAATCCCCAATTGAGGGATAATGTTCACTCAGTAGAGGCCACTCTTCCTAATGCTTGATATACCTGTTCATCAAATGATCGTACTAATGAACAAATGCGCTTTGATATTTTGCCTGAACCATAAAGGGTCCTTGACCCTCCCTTTGTTTATTGTCCCAAAAGGGGTTTGATAATTTCCTTCTAAATTTTTCAGCTATCTCATTGTCTGCACTCGCAGGCAAATTGGGGCTCGGGGAAGAATATTTAGTTTTCCTGGGGTGGAACTCCTAAAATCCAACAGCTGTTTTTAATCCGCTTTAGAATAATTCATGATAAATTTCCTATTCATCTTTCTTCACCAAGGGACTAGAAAAGGAGCGACAGTCGTTAAACTCCATTTTAAATTGCAACCCCTACAAAAAGAGTTTTAAATGCATGTAGGCATCGACTCGCCCCCCGCCATATGCAAAACATCTCAATATAACGCCCCATATCAAAAAACTGATCACAAAAATATCCTGTATGTAAACATGATTTCTTCAAAGTTGATCATATAGGCGTTTGCATATGGCGGGGCACGTTCAAGCCCTGGCTGTGCCCTCTCCTTTGACTGTATATTCACCCCCCCAAAGAAAGTAATTTCAGTCAAAATGATGGCAATATTCTAAAAAAGAAACTTTTTTCTCCCCACGAGATTAGAATATCCCCAAAAATTTGGAAAAATGCCAAAAAAGGCCCCCTGGGTTTTTAAACAATGTAAAAAAACCACTATGTCAAACAAGACTAGTAGAGTTGGAGTATGTTCTTTTTTGTCTCTAAATTTCCTGAAAAAGAGAGGGATCCAAGATAGTGTTGAGCGTTATTTTCGAAAAGTTGAAATCGCACATTTTTTTAGTTGATTTGAAAATTTTTTAAACAATGCGATAATTTAGGTTAAAATCGTGCATCATCTATTAAATCGGCCCTTTTCGGCGCTTTTCCCTTTATTTTTTGGCCGCCAGCAAATCACTTACAGAAAGAGCAGGGGGAGATTGTTGCGACGTCATGTGGTAAGTTGCATTGGGTTGAAAAAATCACATGACCTCCCTTTCATAGAACAGCGTTTCCCGTTCAGCCTCAGTGTCTCTCAGCGTCTCAGAGCAAAGGGGGCCCTCTGCTTGTTCCAAACAGCTCAGCGAAATTAATTTTTATTTTTTTTACAGAGAAAGCTCCTCTGTTTGCTTTATCCTTACAATTTAGTTTAGATTAAGATTTGGGAAATTTTATGTATTAGCTAAGAATTTTTTAAAAAAGGGGCATCTACCGCTGTAAAGTCACGGGGGGAGTGTAGGGGGGGGCCCCCCAGGCGAACACAGACAAGCTCTAAAAAAACGGGGTAAAGTTCACCAAGACTTAGTGGAAATTGCACTGCATAGCTTTTATTTAAACAGTTTTTTATTGAAATATTTCCTGGAATTGGGGGAGCCTGAAATTATATTAGGAAACACAAATTTTTTTTTTGTAACTGCAGGGCTCTTTGTTGGTGCAAAACTCCACTTTAAATTTTCAAATACATTTCAAAAGGGGTTTCATTTTTAATTTTGCCCATTTTCCACCTTTTTCAATATCCCCTTGCAGTTTAAATTAGAATCCCCAAATTTTTTAGTCACACAGGTTCCAAAAAAAACCTTGTATTATCCAATACATTACAGTACGTTTTTTTGCACTTTTGCCCAGTCCAATTTTTTGAAGAGCCACCTTGCATTAAATTTTAATCCCAATTGTTATTACCACAGGGGAATTTATAGGTGCCAAAAAAAACCTTTTTTTATCTAAAACATTAAAAAATACTGTTTTTTTGCACTTTTGCCCAGTCCAGTTTGTTGATAAGCCCACCTGCAGTTAAATTTTAATCCACAATTTTTTGTATTACCACAGGTGAATGAAAGGTGCCAAAAAATATTTTATTTTTAAACCGAATACATTGCAATACGTTTTTTTTTGCACTTTTTTCCCATTCCCGATTTTTTGATAGAGCCACCTTGCAGTTTAAAATTTTAATCAGGGAAATTTTAGTTCCACAGGGGAATTGATAGTGCCAAAAAATACCTTTTATTATCGAAATACATTACAGATACTGTTTTTTTTACTTTTTGGGGCACTACACTTTGGTTTTTGAGGGACCTTGCACTTAAATGTGAATACTGCAATTTTGTAGTCACCACAGTAAATTGAAAGGTCCAAAAATACCTTTATTATCCGAATAAATTCAATACTGTTTTTTTGACTTTGGCGCACACACTTTTTCATTTAGCACCTTTCACTTAAATGTAAACAGCAATTTTGTAGTCACCACAGTAAATTGAAAGGCCAAAAAAACCTTTTTATCCGAATACATTTCAGATACATGTTTTTTTTTTACTTTGGCGCAGGCCACTTTGTTGAAGACTACTTTGGGGGTTAAATTTGAATACAGCAATTTTTTGGGGA
>JAODAL010082666.1:0-11501 GCA_025379985.1 Phyllomedusa bahiana
AAACAGTTATGACTGTCAAAACGCAGGGAGGCAAAAACTAAAATATTTAGCTGGTCATTAAGGCCTTTTCAGGCCTGGTGCTTAAGGGGTTAATCTGCTTGAGGCATAACTGCACTTCTTCCTGGGTTAAACAAAAAAAATTAAGGTATAGTTTACATCATCCCTCTGCACATCAAACAAAGAAAAATGTGTTTAATAGATTTGCTTTCTACTCATCGCCCTCTACAATACCTCTCTCACTACTTTTCAAAGGGCCAACATTTTCAGTTTTAATCTTTTTACTATTTATATAGTTATATAGTTAAAAGATATTTTGGGGTTAGTTTTATTCTCTTTGGCAATCTGCCTTTCTGTTTCCAGCTTTGCTGTCTTTATTAGTGTTGAGCGATTTTTATCGACAAAGTTGAAATCGGCAAGGTTTTTAGGGTGATCGAAATTTCCAGATCATGCGATAATTAAGGTTAAAATCTGTGCATCATCTTTTAAAGATCGCGCCTTTTTCGGCGCTTCCTGTAATTTTGGCGGCCAGCAAATGAGATTACAAAATTTAGGCAGGGTGAGATGTGTGTGCGACGTCATGACTGGGATGTGTATGGTTGCGTTTGGCTGGAAAAATCACATGACCTCGTTTTACATTAGAACAGCGTTTCCTGTTTCAGCCTCAGTGTCTCTCAGCGTCTCATAGGGATAGGACCTGCGCTCTGCCTGTGGCCAAACAGCTCAGCGAAATTAATCTATTTCTGCACAGAGAAAACTCTACTTTAGCTGTGATCCTTCCAATTTAGTTAGATTAGGATTTGAACATTTTATGTAGTTAGCTAGAAAATTTTTAAAGCAGAATCTACCGCTGTAAATTCACGGCGGTGGGAGGGGGGGGGGAGGGGGGTGGGGGGGGGGGCCCCGGGGCGAACACAGACAAGCTCTATCTATAAAGAACACTGGATAAAGTTCACCAAGATTAGTGTAGACATTGTAGTGGAATGTCATTTTTATTAACAGTTTGCTAATTAAATATTTCTGGTTTTTGTGCCAGCTTGAATTATATTGGATAAACATAATTTCTAGTAAACTGGAGGTTCTCTTTGTTAGCTGCAAAACTCCATTTTCTTATCAGTATTACATTTCAGATAGGTGTTCTATTCATACATCTACACTGAGACTGTTGAGATATCCACCTTGACTAAATTACAAACAGCAATCTTGTAGTCAGCACTGGTTGTTTTGTTGCCAAAAATACCGTGTATGTACGAAAACATCACAGTTACGTGGGTTTTTTGACTTTTGCGCAACCCAGGCACTGTTCATTGACGCAGCATCTGTAAATTTTAAAAACAGCTATTCTATATTCACCACAGGTGAAATTGAAAGGTGCAAAAAAATACCGTTATTATATCAAAACCTAACAGGTTAGTGGTTTTTTGACTTTTGTCGCACCCTAGCACTGTTCATTTGGAGAGAGATCTACGTAAAATCTTATAACAGCAATTCTATATTCACCACCAGGTGAATGAAGGTGCAAAAAAATACCGTTTAGTATATCAAAACATAAACTGTTACGGTTTTTTGGACTTTTGCGCCCCAGCACTGTTCATTGACGCAGGCATCACGTAATTCTTAAAACCAGACAATTCTATATTCACCAATGGTGAATTGGAAAGGTGCAAAAAAATACCGTTTATTATATCAAAACATAACAGTATACGTTGTTTTTTTGGACTTTTGCGCAACCCCCCAGCACTGATCCTTGACGCGTAGCATTACGTAAATCTTTAAAACAGCATTTCTAATTCACCACTGCGCTGAAAAGAAAGGTGAAAAAAATTCCGTTTATTATTATCAACATACAGTTACGGGTTTTTTGACTTTTTTGCGAACCAGCACTGTCATTGAGCTAGCATCTACGTAAATTTTAAAAAGCAATTCTCTATTACACAGGTGAATTGAAAGGTGCAAAAAAATTACGGTTTATTATATCAAAACATAACAGTTACGTGTTTTTTGACTTCTTGCGCACCCAGCATTTCATTTGTCGGCAGCATTACATAAATCTTTTTAAAACAGCAATTCTATATTACACGTGTGAATTGAAAGGTGCAAAAAATACCGTTTATTATTTCAAAACAAAACAGTTACGTGTTTTTGACTTTTGCGCACCCGCATGTTCATTGACGCAGCATCTACGTAAATTTAAAACAGCAGTTCTATATTCACACAGGGGAATTGAAAGGTGCAAAAAATACCGTTATTATATCAAAGCATATCGTTAGTGTTTTTTGACTTGTGCGCACCAGCACTGTTCATGACGCAGCATCTAACGTAAATCTTAAAAACAGCAAATCTATATTCCACACAGGTGACTTGAAAAAGGTTGCAAAAAATACGTTGATTATACCAAAAATAACAGATACTGTTTTTTGACTTTTGCCCAGTCAGATTTGTTGAATAGACACCTTGCAGATTAAATTTGAAATCACAGCATTTTGTTGTGATTAGAGGGATTTGAGCAATAGCTGTGATTTGCCGTCGTTTAATAAGAGACTTTCCAATACTATTCCATACATTCTCATATTTTTTATATTTCTGAACATGGAGCGAAATGCAGGTGGTAAGCGAGCAAAGGAGGGGGGGGTAGCACATGGAGCGGTAGAGGTTACGAGAGGAAGGTGCTCCTTCCAGTGCTGGCGGACAAAGCATGATAGCGGATCGTCAGTTGCAGGACGTCAGGCTGTTATCGCTGGGGTCAGGGCCCTGTGAATACTAAGTATACGAACATCGTCGCCCAAACTGTCCTTTCAGTGGTTAATGCAGACATGCATCTAGCAGTTTCACCTCCTCGTCCTCGCAGTCACAGGCCACCAATGTGGGTCAACGCATCATCAGATCCGTCCAACATGAAAGCAGCCCAAATGTCAACTCGTATGTACCCACCACAGTTTGATAACCATTGTTGAAGTCCTCTTTATGACCAAAATGCGGGTTGGGGTCGAAGGCTGTTAAAAGTCAAGAGGATGATTTATTCTGCTCTGACGACCCAGTATGATGCCATCAGAGGAGGTGATTGAAGGAAGCGGGTCAATCGGCCAAAAATACGGGCGGTCGGCATGCCTTGCTGTGCCCTTGCTTGTAGCCCGCAGCTTGGATGCAGAAAGTCTAGGACGACAAAGATCACCTGGGTTGTTGTTGATGATGATTGATGATGACGACATTGCGGATCCATCTAGAGTCTTTTTCCGAGAATTTGCTTGCGAGCGCATCATAAGTGACACGTGGAGGAAGTACGAGGGTGAGTGTCAATTGGGTCCCGCACAAAAGGGAGAGGGCGGTCTGCAGGAAGTTTGATGATATGATTCCGCCAAGCCCCGGTCAGCGCAAAACCCCGCTCCTCGCTTATGCCGGTTCAAAAAGGTCCAGGGACCTCTCAAAGCCTGGGCTTTTTTGAGCAAGCCTCTGATTTCACCCAGCGATGTTCTATGCCGCCTTTGCCGGTAAACGCCATCAGTAGAGTCAAGAACCATAAGAGTGGTAACCACCACCAAATGTCTAGTCACCTGCAGCAAATTGCAGCCTCCGCTTCAGCCTTCCACCGTTCGCTCGAAGAGTACCAACCAGCGACCACCAGAGACCGATCTACCCCTTTCTCCCCACCATTCTGCCTGTTTGACGACCTCACGCCGTACAGCGGCCAGTCTAGCAGCCCAGCCTTCTTCTTCCAGGTTTGGGAGGAAGAAAGAACTCTTAACCCAAACATCCCAAAGCCAAAGTGGAATGTCGGCATTGCCTAGGCTTAGGCCTTGGAAATGTGGCCTTTCCGTTTCTGGTGGACACAGATGGGTTCCGCCACGTCATGGCTCTCGGCTTGCCCCAATACCAGATGCGAGCCAGGATTTCTTTGCCAGAAAGCCGGTCCCTGCCCTGGCAGACAGTGTCATCTAAAATTTCAAGCGCGTTGTCTGCATCTGTGTACGGAAAAGTCCATCATCACACGACACATGGACTAGTAGCCACGGCCAAGGCCGCTATAATTTCTGTGAACAGCTCACTGGGGGAGTGGGTGGCTGTTCTCTGGTGGGTTGACGGTTGGCTTCAGGCCGGCGCACGGCTCTTCAAAACCGCAGGGATGGTGCAGGGCTCATTCCCCAAGGTCCTCTGGTGGCATCACGTGCCCAGTGAGACACCAGGCGGCGTGTTGAAATTAATCTGCCTTGGAGACCGTCCCACACACAGGTAGGAGCTTGTGGACGGCTCTAAGCAACGAGACCGAAGGATCGCTGGCTGGGTGACAAAAACTTGTGCCAGGCAAGGTTGGTGTGCGGATAACAAAAAAAAATAAAAAGAAAAAATGGGCGAAATCTGCTGGCCGCCCTTAAGATCGGTAGGCTGGAGCACATTCCCTCTGCCTGGCAATGTCATGACCTTGTCGGCCAGAAAATTTTCTAATGAGCTACCGGGTCTGGACTGCCTGCTGAAGAAGGCCGAGGTCTTGAGTTCGCACTTCCACCGTTCGCACCTGGCTTCGTCCCGCATGGCTGCGTTGCAGCGTCAGCTCGGGCTCCCGTCAACCGTCTCATTGTTGGACGTGGCAACACGCTGGGATTCCACCCTCCCATGCGTCAGCGATTGTGGCAGCAGCGCAATCCATACGCAGTGACGAATGGACACATGGCCTGAACAAGCAGCGGTACGGACCTCGGGGTGTTGAACCACGAGAGTGGAGGCAGGTGAAAGAGCTCTTGCACCATCTTGCCAGTTTTAAGAATCCACCAAAATGGTCAGTGCGGACAATTGCCACTTGTCAGCATGGGCATTGTGGTGCATCTTAGTTCTGGAGACGGATTCGTTGGACACTCTGAATACAACAGGTCCCTCCAGCGACGGGGAGGAGCAGGACACAGATGCGAACGGAGCCTTTCTCTCCGTTCAAATCACAAGGCCCGACAGATTCACAATTTCATCGGTCTTACATTAGGCAGTCTGGTTCGGGGTCCAGAGCTAGTGCAAGGTTGGCGAATCAGCTTCTCAGGGTGCATCATCTTCAGGCAAGTCAGGGCTTGTGTTGAAGCTGTGCAGGAGGCAGCGGAGTAGGAGGAGGTTTCCTAGGACACCGATGTTACCGACGTCCCTTGTTGGAAAGGGGTTGGCGCGAATTTGAGGCGGAGGAGGAAGATGAGGAAGATCTGTTTGCTAGTGCCCCTCGACCCAGAGGTTGGGAAATCAAGGCTCCATTCTCACATGAGTGTTGCTTGGGAAGACTCCATTTCCTCCCAACAGATCCTTGCATTAAGGCCATCAAAATGAACCACAGTTACTGAGGGCACCCTACTGATCCCAGGTACAAAAACAAAAATCAGCACTTTCTTCCACCCCACCCAAATAGAGAGTAAAATGCAGGAAATGGAGACCTTGATGATTGTTCAATGGAGGACATCTGTTGCGTCTGCTTCAACATTCCCCAAATGTCACGGTGGAACAAAACATCAGCGACGTGACAGCAGTAGAGTGCCAAGTAGGGTAGCGGCAGCAGCAGGCGAGGTGGCAGAAGCCTAATGGGTGCCTCTTGCATTCTTTGTTTACCACTCACCAAAAGCATCAATGCAGGGACACATCCAACACCAGAGATTCAGCTTTAAGATCATGGTGCACGGTCCTATCTGCATATCAACACGATGTTTTGCATTGTGTGTCCGGACCCAATAGACTTTGGGTATCCCCAAAATGGCATATGGCCGAGCTGGCTCGTCACACCATAGAGGTGTTGTCCTGCCCAAGCAGACAGCGTCATATCTGAGGCGACCTTCAGCACAGTGGAGGAGTCATTACAGGACAAACGCATCAGCTTTAACAGATAATGAGGATCGTTTTGAACTTTTCATCAAGATGAATCAGGCATGTATCTCTGATGTTGTTGTGGGCCCATTTGCCGAGGTCTCCGATTAGTTGCCAGTTACTTCACATTCCTTTTAAAACAGAAATGGTCCTCATGAATAAACTTTTTTTTAAATGATCATTTTCTTACTGCAATTTTTAATTTCTTTGCCCAACAGTACATTTTGTGGTTTTGCTGTGAGGAGACTGTAAAAGACAGCAAGGTTTCTTGACAACACCGTATTCATTTACTCTCTTGATCTAAGATGTTTTCGCATTGTCAATGGTTTGAGGTCATGTTGCTGTGAGATTTCAGCATTATCATGGTCCTTTGGAAAACAGAAATGTGACTTCTAAGCTGGCATCCTAAACATTTCTCCTCACAATTTTTAATAGTGGCTGAGAAGTCATATTTATTAATTTCTTGGGGTCATGTTGCTGTGAGATTACTGCTTTATAATTATGGTCTTTGGAACAGAAATGTGGCTTCTAAGTGGCATTTCTCCCTCACAATTTTTATAGTGGCTGAGAATTCATATTTATAATTTGTTGGGGTTATGTAGCTGTGAGATACTGCAATAATCATGATCCTTTTGTAAAACAGAAATGTGGCTTCTAAGTGGCATTTCTCCCTCACAATTTTTTAACAGTGGTGAGAAGTCATTTTTATAATTTTTTGGGTCATGCTGCTTTGAATGCAGCAAATACTTACAGGTCCATTATTAAAAAAATGTTGTTTCTAACAGACCTTTGATCTTCCACAATTGAACAAAGTGGCTCAAGGGGTATGCTTTGAATTTTTGGGGGCATTTTGCTGGGTCATGCAGTATACTACAGGTCCATCTAAAAAATTTTGTTTCTAACAGACATTTGTTCTTCCAATTGACCAAGTGGTCAAGGGTCATGCTTGGAATTTTTGGGGTGCATTTAGCTGTGACATGCAGCTATACTACAGGTCCTATTCTAAAAAAAATGTGGTTTCTAACAGACTTTGTTCTTCACAATATTCAAGAGTGGCTCAAGGGTGATGGTGCGTCAGAACTCAGGAATAGGTAGGCCATGTTAATTGGACACATATTGCAAAATGACTAGTTTTTGCCAAGATCTTGAACATAGGCTATCAAATCCCTGTATTGTGGACAACCATTTAATTACAATGGAAAAAAAAAGAAACATAGACATGGTGGGATTCATCTATTTTTAAATAATGTGTTTTCTAGAATTAAAGTACTAAAAAAACTTGATGTAACAAAATAGCTGTTAATAAAATTCCTCTGATTGTACAAGGAGGTAGGTTCAGAAAATTGACCAGATTGTAGGTTATTCAGGAGGGACATGGAGTATGGAGCAGGACAGAGAACAAGTTACAGAGACCATTTCCTCCAGCACGTTGAGTAAAATGAGACAAAAGAATGCCAAGATAAAGGGCACCTGGGGTGTTAACAGGAGGTTAACCTCCAGTATTTCCAAGATGAAGCTCAATTGGTCACACTCATTAGGGGGGCAAGCGCTACCCAGAATGACTGTGTACAGAGGGAAAGGCTGGAGGTTCTCACCCTCCGCACTTGCTTCAGCACGACAGTTTTCGTTGCTGGGTCATCAGGGCATTTTAATAGATGACGGACGGCCAAGCCTGGGCTTTCAGCACACCATGTAACTCCGGCCTGGAGTCATGTGTGGGCCCAGGACAGGTATAGGTCATGTCCAGTGATGAAACTAAAATGGTGGTTGAAAGACTCATTTTTTCCGGCATTTTTAAATGTGGGGTCATGCAGGTTTGGGGCTCATGCGTGTGGCCAGGAGGTATAGTCAATGTCCAGTGAAAACTAAAATGGGTTAAAGACTCCTTTTCCGGCACTTTTAAATGTGGGGGTCATGCAGGTTTGGGGCCATGTGTGGCCCAGGGACAGGTGGTATAAGTCAATGTCCAGTTTCAACTAAAATGGTTGTTGAAGACTCCTTTTTCCGGCAACTTTTTAAATGTGGGGGACATTGCAGGTTTGGCTCATGCTGTGGCCCAGGGACAGGTATAGTCAATGTCCAGTTCAAATAAAAATGGTGGTTGTGGGGGGAAAAATTTTGGAAGATCCTTTTTCCAGCCACTTTTTAAATGTGGGGGGCAGCAGGTTTGGGGACATGCTGTGGGCCCCAGGACAGGTATAGTCACTGTCCAGGAAACTAAAAATGGTGGTTGAAAGACTCCTTTTTCCGGCACTTTTTAAATGTGGGGGTCATGCAGGTTTGGGGCCTCATGCTGTGTCCCAGGGTAAAGGAATAGTCAATGTCCAGTGAAACTAAAATGTTGGTTGAAAGACTCTCCTTTTGGCGCACTTTTTATATGTGGGGGTTCATGCATGTTTGGGGGCTCATGCGCGTTCCAGGACAGGATATTCAATGTAGTTCAAGTAACATGAGGTTTCAAATCATACAGCTTCTATGGCACTTTTAATTGTGGGGTGATGAGGTTTTAGGGTCAGGCGTGTGTCACATGACAGGATAGTAAATGGTTCTGTGACCTTTTTTTCTGTACTTTTATATACCTAAGGGTGTTGCCTAAGCTGTAGCAGTATCCATTTGACTGGTTGTGGATGTAATTTAAGCTTCTCCAGCCTTGTTTGGGTGTATTAATGAAGGTGTTATTGCTATCCATAGTCATTTGATGGTCATCGCGCATATATTCGTTGTCACACTAGCGAAGAAAAAACCTTATCCGCTTGCGGAGAACTATCGGATATCGGATCGATCTCGATAGCCAAGCAAGTCGCTCAACAAAGTCTGATAATTTGTTTGCATATTTGAGTCTTCACTGCCCCCCTCCCCCTTTTAAGTAGCTTAAATTATGTCTTTTTGTTATTTATTGCCTACTTTACATCTTTGTTGATTTTTTCCTGTTTCTATTCATTTTATTTTCATAAGGTATGTACCTCAAACAGTAATTGCTTAAGATGGTTCTTAAAATCTCCCATTTATTACCTGTTCTGTTATTTTTGAAGACTCTGTCCTAGTCAATGCGGTTAAGGGCCTCTTGAAGCAGATTAAAATTAACCTTCCTGAAATTCAATGTTTCTGAGGCTTTTCAACAAAAAGGTCTATTAAGAATAAGTGGAAATGTATTATATTTTGGGCACGATTTCCTATGTGCCCCTAATTGTTTATGAAGAACTGGTCATCAGTGTGTAGTGTAGCCAAAAGTTGTCCACTTCTTTGCCTTTCTGTGACTCTTCCAGTCTCTCTGTATCTCCTTTGCAACCTGCTGATGGCACTTTGTGACACATTAAGCTCAATGGCCACTTCCGTCTGAGAGCATCATGCTTGAAGCCTCGCAATGGCGAGTTGATTTTGATCAATTGCAAGGTGTTGTCTTTGTCTCATGATGTCAAAATGTGAACAACATATAAATCCCAATTCAAATTGATCTTCTAAATCAGAGATCAGCAAGTTGTGCAAAAAGTACTGAAACATTGAGCAGCGGGACGTGCATTCTAAAGTTAAGAGATGCTCTCATTTAGGGAGACATGTATGGAACTAGGTGCATCGAAATTCATTTTCTCATTTGTTTTTCAGTGTAAAATGCGCCTGAATTTATGAAAGTGTTTTTTGTGCGTTTTTAAATGGTGACTAAAGTACATTGCACCTCACCTTTGTGTTTGGCGCGTTACAGAACTTAGACGCATAAGTAATGTGCCAAATATATAGAAAGGCTATAGATAGGCTGGAAATAAAAGAAAAATCATTAGATTAGCATGTCAGTGAATAGAAACTATTGTAACTGATCTTGCTTGGTGGACCACAGGTCCCAGCAAGACCTGTGGTGTGCTGAATGTAGAATAAAGGGTGAAAGTAGCAAAAATAAATTTCAAATTTAATGTAGTAAAAATTAAAAATCTGAACAACATCATCAGAGGGTTATTTAATGTAAAATTTGTTTTAGATTCTTTTAATTTTAAATACAATTTATAGGAAATATTTTTATATTTTTGGGATATTATATATTTCTATAATTTTATATGATAACATTTTTATTAAATTTAAATAATTAAATTTTATATAGTTTGATAATTATCATAAATTACTTATTATTGTACCGGTGTAAGTTGATATATTGAATTTTTTTTTCCCTAACAGCAAATTTTAAGCTCCCTTTTACTCTCAGGCCAGGCAGACACATTTAAAACAGGTCTGCCTGTCCCAGCAGTAATGTGCCTAGTTTTGCCAAGACACATTCATATATGTGTCTAATATTACGAGTGTGGTGCTACACGCCCCCAGAATAGTCCCTCATGTTAGGCACATTAAAAAGTGTTGAGTCTTACGAACACTGCGCCTAACACATTTGTGTGGCATATTAGACATTGTAGCTGGCTCACTTTGGCGCATTTGACACCAGAAAAGGGTGAAACACCTGATCATACATGTCTCCCTTAGTGCATTTAAAAAAATTTCAATAAATTTTATGTTCATCCTGAAATTTCAACCAAAGGCCAAATATCCATAACTTTTTGTGAGTAGTGTATCTTCATAACTTTTAAAGCAGCTATTGTTCATACATTGCCTGGTATAACCAAACTCATTGATACTCAGCAATGTTCAAAAATAAAAACACACTTCGATATTCAATGCCCTTAAAAATAATTAAAACAAGTTCAAGCTGTGCCTTGCTTGAGTGTGTTAGAAAACAGGAAAGAAGAAGTACGATACAAATATCTACACTGTTGAAATGCACAGGAAGGTTACAAAAAATAAGAGGTAATATCACCATACTGTGGCATTTGAAACGGTGTATGAATCCCTGTCTCAAATAACTGACTTCTTGATGGACCAGTGCTATAGAATATAATCAAGATCTCTGATTTGAGATAATATAACCTGTTTCATGAATAGGTTTTATTGTCTAGGAGAAAAAGAGAGAGTGTTTCTTGCTGTATCTAGCACAGGGACGCTTCCAAATCTTCACATCACTGCAAGGATTTAATTCCACACAGCAAGAAATTTAGTGGAAAACAAAATTATGTCCCCTGACAGCTAGTATCATGTGTTCTCTGCAGATACCATCAAGCTTTATCTATCAAGACCCTCTTTTCACATCAATCCCACACTGTGTACTGTGTCACATGCAATTGAAAGAATGATTTATGGGTTTAGCACTCTATACTTATTTCATAAATTCAACTCTGTGATTTATCAATAGACATTCTCATTGTATTATTTGCAGCCACAGTGGCATAGTTCATGATGATGTGAGAAGCTCTTGTATTCATGTCTCATGTCCTGGTAATGTGACTAAAAGAATCTGCACCTAATCAGAATGTCAAAGCTGTGAGGCTAAAGAAAACTGTTGCTTTTCTTTTGCAGTATATTATGGGATAACCAACAGAACCGCAATGTCAATGTAATAGAGCAGTTTATGGGATTTTGACAGTTCCATACCATGAGCTTTGTATCTAGATGTGTTTTAGATGCAAAAGAATTTCTGCTTTTTGTAAATCAAAACATTGACTAATTTAATTCACTGTCTAGATATGTCTGTCTAACGTTATCGTAATTTTTTCCATAAATGCTGGGAGGCAAACATAAGCAGACAAGCCCTTGCAATCCTTGCAAGTCCCAGACCTAGTTGGCATTTTACATTTAAAATTTTT
>JAODAL010082667.1:0-11500 GCA_025379985.1 Phyllomedusa bahiana
TTTTTTTTTCCCCCAATTTTCTTTTCTTTTTCTGGGCAGGTTACCACTTAAAAGGCCAAAGCTTGTTTTTTTTGCTTTTTCCAAACCCTTGCAAGCTTTGTTTCTGCAAACCCTTTTTTAAAAGCAAATTTTCCTTGATCTTGCTGACATTTCTTTATCAAGTTTGTAGTAGTATTCAGTAAGGCTCTTTAAAGAACGTTATCTTCCAAATGTTGGTCTTTAAAGGGGTGTTCTCACCATGCTGTTTACAGAGTCCGTTCCTTACAGCCAGCTTCAGACTCTCACTTTCTGTTAAGGTTGTAGGTGATTCTCTAGCAGTGATTGGCATATCAGTTCTGCTATTGTTATCTAAACCTGTAAGTTGGAGATTGCTAATAGAAGGGTTTTAACAATAGAGCAGAAGGCTACAGAGATGTAAAGGGTTAAAATTTGTCAGTAACAAAGATAAACAAGCTCCTGTGCTGCTGATCACGCACAGCAGGGAGCGACATTACCATCCCTGCCAGGGCACTAACTATACACAAACAGGAGATAAGAACTGCTCCAGCTCTGAAAGAAATCAAATCAGAACAGAAATGTATTTGGTAAAAAATCTTTATTTACCTTTGCCTACATGTTTTAAACGTTTTAAGATTTCCTAGTGGTTAATCCATGAAGATCTTCAGATTGTGAGAGGCAAGCTGCAGCACTGCTAAAAACACAACAGGACTTCCCAAACCCTTCCTTTTCTTTTTAGAAAAACCCGGAAACCATGCACAAAATGTGGGGGGGGCCGGGGATAGGATGTGTGGGGAAAAAAAATAAAGAAAGGTTATTGGATTGGTCGTGCAAAAACCCAAATTTTGTCCTTTTCTGCCATGCTACACTTTTCTTTTTTTAATTTGAAAAAATTTTGGGAAAATGCACAGACATTTTTTAACTTCAAAATCTTGCTACTGTGTGTTGGTCATAAAATATCAATCAAATACATTTAAGTTTGCGGCTGTAGTGTTTAAAAATGAGGAACAGTTCAAGAGGTATGAATACATTTGCAACACACTGCACTAGTGAAATGTTGCAACTATCAAGGAGATATGACTTCTTTCTCCTGTCATTTTCTAATGTGTCTATGCTGCCCAAATTAATTCTTAAGATTTCAACTTTTATTGGAGAATAAAACAAATTAATCCAATGGTTGCTATGAACAACATTTTTTTTCACTAAGTTTTATACCTGAAAATCACTGTGCACTAAAACCCAGTTAGACTGTTTTATTATCTAAAAAGAAAAACTGAAAAGAATCTTGAAATGTAGATATGAGTAACACCTAGGGAAACATGTATGCACAGGGCTGTGCAAGAAGTCTGCCCTCTTTTCAGCCCAAAAACTGATACAGCCCTTTTCGCAGATTTTTTAAGAGGCCACTTCAATTTAAAAGGGGTTAAAACCCCGCAGGCTTTGTATTGCGTCTGAAATCGGGGGGGGGGGGGGGGGGGGGGAAAGGTTCTGGGGGTTTTTTCATGGAGAACTAGGGTTAAGCCCCCCTCCCGCTCGTCAATCATCGTATTTACACCGGGGGGATAAGTGGACATGTCTTGTGGGGAATATGCGCAAATAAAGTTTTTTTTAAGGGGGGTGGTGGGGGCTGACCCCCCCCGTGCGAAATACGCACGTACGCGCGAGCTCCCCCAAAGACAGAGTACGTGGCGGTACTTTATTTTGGGGGCCCCAGTAATCTGTGACAACCCTAAGCCTTGTGCACACGGCTGATTTGGGGGGGGGGATTTTAGCCTTTGCTGCTGAAATTCGCCCAATACGGCTGAAATTCGTCCCAGGGATTACGGTAACCCATGGGAAATATGGATTCCTCTCCCCCTCCCCGCTCGGCGAATAGGGCCGGGCGGGAGAAAGTGACATGTTCATTATCTCGGGGGATCGCCCAGGATAATGGGTTTCGGGCCCCCCCCGTTTGCCCCCCCCCCCCCCCCCCCCCCCCCCCCCCCCCCCCCGCACGGGACTGCCGTATTGTGGGCAAAAACCGTCCCGCAATTACGGGGGAATAAGCCGTGTGAAAAATCGCCTAAAAAGGGTTTACCTGGCATGAAATTTTCGCTTTGAAACTAATCGCGCAAAAAAAAAGATGCTTGGGAGCCAGAAATCATACACGTCGCCCATAATCTTTCTCTCCTAATTAGACACTTACCTGCTTTCTTAACAAAAGAAGTTAAACCAGTTTTAAAATTCTGTGTATGAAATAAGCCTTTTTTCAGTTGTGTAGAAAACTAATATTCAACCCATGTAGTCATGAATTTAGTTTCTGAATTTGTTACAATTAAAATAAAAATTAGAACATGCTTTATTAATTCTAGCCTCCATAAAGGCATAAAGGGTAATGGTAACAAAGAATGGAAAAGCTAAATGTTTTGGTTTTTTTGCTGCATTATTATTTAACATGCACGAATGTAATTAATTGTATCACTTATACAGAATAACCATTAAGACTGTCTAATGACCTGCCTGGGAATATTCATTTTCTAGTGACATAAATCCTACTTATTTTTTTATCTAAAGAGGTTCTGTGCTAGTTAATTTCTTAATATATATTAATAGTTTATGATCCATTTCAAACCCCCTGCATAGACATAGATATAAAGATATCATTCTGACTGCCCTCAGCCACCATTAGAGGGAGCTTGCTTCATACTAATATACATTGCATCATAATGTAAGCAGTAAGCTCCTAAATCCCGCAGTGTTGTCTGCCTGCAATGGTGTCTTTTAGATCTATATCTATGCAGGAAATTTCGTCCTCTCTATAAAGATAAAGATTCACAGTACTGTTGCGGTTTTTGTTCCTTTGTATAACTACTGGATCTGCCCTACATCTCTATTTCAGAAACTCCATATAACACTGGAGAAAGCTGTAATGGTGTATTGTTTTGGAAGCTACCTTCCACAATCAGACATGGTGCAGGCTACTCTGTTTAGCAGAGTCTAAGAAAAACATAGGTATTTACCCTTTAACCCCATGTACATAGACAGAGCAGCTGCAGACTGGTGAAAACTAACAAGCAAAAGGAAATCAGAAATGGTCCAAAGGTCAGAAAACCAGTCATTCAGAAAGTAGCCCAGATCCAAAAAGAAATCCAAATCAGGGAAAACTGGGTCAAAACTGAGAGAACCAAGACAAACCATTGCTAGGCAGTGATGGGTTAAAACAGTCCAAGATCAAAACCAGTGACTCAAACAAGGGGTATCCCAACAGGTAACAAGCCAGAGTAATCACAGGAAAATAATTGAAAAGCCTACCAGATAGCATTAAAGACACAATAACTGGAAATGGGAATAGGCAGAGCTTGTTTAAGTAAGGAACCAAGTACACCTATTAATCTGCCAACTTGCCCTACTAGTTGACTGATTTTCTAACCCTGCAGATTGCCCACTAAGCCCTCTCCGCTAATGAAGGTTTATGGTGTGCCTGAAGCTCAGTTTTGTTACTAGGACAGGTAAACACATTACAAATGAGACTTACACTTTCAATGGCCAAAAGTTGCATGAATGGCTGACTATTTAGAACATGGATGGGCCAGGTTCACCAATATAAGTGCCACTCTTTGTTAGTGGTTTTCTGCTCTGACTCAAAGAGGAGGATCTTGAGTTGCAGAGCCCATTTTATTATATCTATATGTCCTGACAGAGCATATCAATGAGGTTTTGTTTAGTGAGAAAACCATTTTAATTGAGACGTGACCAAAATAACTAATCTATTTTCATATTCATCCTAACAAATTCTGATGAATCCCATTCATTTATAATGGGGCCCTGTAGGTTTCAAATGGTGTTGCTGTGTTTTTGAGAGCAGGTGTATTGCTAGGGTCCTAAAACATATAGGGAACCGGCCCTTTGTGTTATATTTTGCTCACTAGGGCTAGGTTCATGCAACATTTTTCATGGCACATCATTAAAGGGGTTGTCTCACTATAGGGATTGCTTTTTATGATAAATGTCTTGCAAAAACAAGTCACTTTGCAATATGTGACCATTAACAGTGTCCTACTTATTCCTAGATATCCCCTCTTGTGTGGGATCCTCAGGTCGCTATAGATCTGTTCGATCTCTCCTGATAGGCTGTCAGTGCTGTTTGCTATAGCTAGAGACCTGGTGTCCTCCTCAGCTCATCACTGCAGGCCAATAGTACCCAGTAGAAGCCAGTAAAGCCAGTAAACACACCCCTGAATTGAAAAATGAAACTGAGAAAACAGGACTGAGGTAAGATGAATCGATGTAGTGAGACAACCCCTTTAACTGCAGCACTTATATTCATGGATAAAACAAAAACATGTTCCTGTCTCTTATTTTACGTGTTTTCCACTGTGTATGATACTGTAATATCTTTAAATAATGAAGTCATGCAGTCACCAAATAGAATACCTATAAATAGAGCAAATCTATGACCAAGCATACAACCATCATACTGTAACTAAAAAACAATTACTCTATACCAAGACCATCAATACCAATCATACAATTATATGAGGATCAAATACAGTAATACTGCCAGACCATGGCCACATGCAGCCACCACATAGTGACTATCAGTTATACACAGGTTCTGTAGACCATATAAGTGATTCCAGTGACGTTATGTCCAGTGACTCACAGGTGATGTCTTCTCTGATCGGAGTCATTCTCTTCCCTTTTCTTCCCCATCCAATCCAGACCACCATGACAAGTTCTCCCAACCATGATTCACCTCTGCAGAATTTATCACACAAATATCTTGGACTCCTGACTTTTCCAACACCTCCCCTGTTCCCATTTCTGTACAAGCGCCCCATCTTTGCCACACCAAATCATTAAACCGAACAGTAAAAGTGGCCCCAGATGACTATAGGGCTCCTATTTGTGTACCCACTTTTATTCTTCTTTCCTGTTCCATATAGTAAGTAAACCCTCTTTTAAGTAAATAGAAACCAGTTAGGCAGGTAGGCCCCCTCATTTAGTAGGTTGACTCCCATTGAATAGATATATAGGTCCCCATTAGAAAGGTAGGTATACAGCCCCCATCAGGTGAGGTAGGTATATATACTCACTATTAGGTAGGTAAATATATAGGCCCCCAATAGGTAGGTAAACATATAAGCCTCCTAATAGTCAGGTATATAGGCCCCCATTAGGTAGGTAGGTATATAGCCCCCCCCACCTGAAGTAGGTATTTAGGTCCTTTATGAGGTGCGTAGATATATATATACCCCACATTAGGTAGATAAATATATAGGTCTGCCATTAGGTAGGTAGATATATGATATCATGACATAACTAAACTGCACTGCCTACTGTTACTGGCTGCTATTTTCTGTAGACCTGAGGCCTACCGATACAGCCTTCGGTAGCCAATGTAGTAATTGCCAGGGCAGGGAGCCAATAGCCCGTAGCCTCAACTGCTTCAACTAAGAAAGCACCTACAGTTAAAAAGTAGCACTGGATCTTGGAGCCCACTAGGGGTTTCACTGGCTCCCCATTGGGCTAGTCTGAGCCGATACTACTGGATTTGGGGCAAGAACCTTTCAATCAAGGGCACAGGTAAAAAAGCCTAACAATGCCCCTGCTTGAGAACAAGAAGAGCCTTGCAGACAAGTTTTCTTGCAGGCAAAAGACAGTGTTCAATGTGATAATTTGTATCCCCAGCGGCACTGAGATGATCTGTCACTATTCATAGTCTATTCCTAGAGTAGTCTATAGCGTTCTCATCTTGTGTATGTTTATAGCAAGAATCCTGCATTGTATCCCTTTTCTTTCTTCTATATTATAAATGGAGGCCTCTTTCCTGTGCTATTGTTCCTCTATCGTTGACACCTTTTACATTTTCTCTTCAAACACCTTTTGTCCTGTTCCAGCTTCAAACAGCCACAGCAGAAACATTTCCACACATACGGAAGTTATGATATGCAAATGCCTTTTCTAGAAGACTAGGTTGAGCCGCACATAATGTATGAACATGAATTGTGTATTCAGAATATTGTCGAGTATCCCCAGGACTAAGACACATTCACATCTGTAGTAACAAATCATTGTTAGAATACAAATATATGTAAATGGTTTACACAGATTATGTCTCTCCATTACTTATCAAGCATAGACAAATTGAACTAGAGCTGAATCTCTTGTAATACATCTAGTTACACTCCGTGGACAAGTACTGTATACTTAACAGAAAAAGCTTTGTTAAATGAAGGCGTCATAGTCCCCGAAGAACCCAGGATGAAGAAAAATTGTTATGTCATGGAAAAACTGTATGTCCTTTGTTCTGTGCATGTCCCATGAATGTTTCATGTGTTTGCCTGGATAAGTTGTTTCTGGAACACTGCCTGTTCTGTTTTGTAACAGACACTTATGGCCAAAGAGGTAAAGCTCTGAGGATCTGAGAATAATGTAACTATCCTTAGCGATTAAATATGTTTAAATGGAAACATAGAGATTAGATACTACGTTGTTGCCAAGAAAAAGTTTTTTTATTCGACTGAAAAATCCATTTCCTATTAGGGAATTCTGTTAACAAAAGAGGTTCCCTGTTCAAGACCCTCATCTACTAGTCAGAGTGGAAAGCGCCTACAAAGATCATCGCTCATACTATGTCTCACAAGAACTTGGCATGACCATGAGGAACACAGACAACACTTTGATTTACATGGACACCATGCAATACATTATTTCCCCTGTGGTGGTGTTGCAGTGGAATTGGCTGCCAGATTCCTCCACCGATTACAGCTAATTGCTGGGGTCTCAGCAGGAAACCCTTTGAGTTTGAGTTTATTTTCAGAGATCCTTTGCAGCATTGAGAGGCTTTAATAACAGCTAAAACACAAAAATATGTCTCTCTCTATCAAAAAGAGCCAAAAGCCGCCATATTTAAACAACACCAAATAATACAGCTAAAACTTAACTTTTATTATATCCATTTAGACCAATATAATATGAGTTATATACGCATACTTACAAATTGCTTCCATAGAAATATCCATAGCAGTTGTTCAAAGAGTCAGCAAGGTACATATATTCATAATGAGACGGTTACTCATGTAACCGTATATGATGCGCCCAGTTGAGTAAATGTAAGTATAAATCGCATTAAAAATCAATATATCCAATAAATGATGTATCAGATAGAAATATACAATGTTATTTTAGATTCAATATAAACTTGTCCCTATTATACCCTAACTAACAGGCAGGGACCGCGTCCAACACAAAGACGACCCCACCTGTCGGTGGCAACTCCCTGACTCTAACTATGGTATCAAAATATAAGGAAACAGATAAAGTACTGCAACATCTGTAATACCACCCGACGCGTTTCCCCGTTAATGATACGGTTCTTCAGGGGAACAAAATGTATATCCAAACATCTATATGCAGCACAGAAATATGCAACACTGATGCTAAAAACTGTTAAAAAGTCGCTACAATGAGCAATCTAATGAATAAATCTATGGGCCCATACAGATAAACAAAGAGGGCTTTAATAAGAGCAGAATACCTTTAGGCTATGTCCACACTTCAGAGGACATAAAACTTGTTGGATTCTAACCAGTATTTTACACTCGATTTCCGCTTTTTGCACTGGTTTTAGTCCCCCGGGTTTTTGGATTTCGGCCATCCCATTCAATTGAACAGTACTATAATCAGCCATTTGCAGCTGAAATATGACGGATTATTGAACATGTTCTAAGTGTTTTGACCCGATTTTCGGATATCAAATCTGACCTCAGAAAATCATAGCTGTGTAGACTACAGCTCAGATTTTCTATTGAGGTCACTGGTGAAGATTTAGTTGGATTTTTGTGGATTCTAAATACCGAATCTGCTTAAAAATACGACAGTAAATCATGTCGTGCAGACGTAGTCCTACACTAATGTTAAATTGTATAAAACATGAATATATTACAAAGTATTTAAGCAAAATGCCAATAATTCAACACTTACCTGTTTGAGTAGAGACAGTACTGTATTAACATCTAAGGAGCCTGTAGGCATAAAGTACTCTTTAAAACAGTTATTTCAATGTGTATAGTGTTTGTGTAAGTACTGAATGGAAATTCTGATGTTTTTACTTACATCTCTGGTCATAAGCACAGCTTCTTATTTAAATGGGTTTTCCCATCTGGCTATTTTATCTCTTCACCGCCTCTTCAGGTTCACACTTCCTGTGTAAGCTGTGGGCGAGTCTACAGCAGTAACTGACATTTCAGCTCTGCAGCTCCTATTTCTAGCTGAGCCTGCTGCAAGGAAATTTTTGATGGGGGTGTTTTGAAAAACAATGATGCTGTCCAATTAGGACATCTAGATATAACTGTGAACTAGCAGAGCTGTGCTTGTCATGAGAGAAAGAGACAAAAAATACATGTTCTTAAGACTCACTGTTTGCTACTAAGCGATTCTGACCTATATGACGTAAACACACAGATATGTGCTCTGCAGACCTGACAAGATGGTACAAGGCTTCTCCCTGGTCTAAAAGGTTTATGTGTTTCTCAGTAGAAAGATAAAATCAGAAACTAAGAAACAAGTTCCATCCTGATAATAAGATACAGCAAAAAGTGCAAAAAGTGACGTCACCAGCCTGGCCATTACTAGAGCAAAGAAAGGTGGTCAGTAACCTAGGGAAGCTTATGTAACCAATAAGGATATAAGAACTGCTTGAACTCTGAGATGAAGCAAAACTGGAAAAGCAATATATAAAGTAATAATGTTTATTTACCTTTGCCTACATGTTTAAAGAGGTTTTCCCATCTGGCTATCTTCACTCTTCACAAGCTCTTCAGGTTCACACTTTCTGTGCAGGCTGTGGGCAGGTCTACAGAAGTGACTGACAGTTGAACTCTTCTAGCTCCTTCCTAGCAGTGCCTGTTAGAAGGACATTAGTAATGGATGGGTTATGAAAAACAATGACACTGTCCAAGCAGAATGTCTAGCTATAAATGTGATCTAGAATTGTATTTGTTATAAAAGGAAGCTTCTAGTGAGAGAAAAAAAACTTACATACTGCCAAGACACACTGTTAGCTGACTTATCTTTATCATTTAACTACACTTAATCGTGCTCTACACACCTTATATGATGGTATATGGCTGCTTCCAGGTCAGTAACTCTGAGGGTTAAAGTTTTTCTCAGTAGAAAGATAAGATCAGAGAGTGAGAAACAAGCTCCTGTGCTGCTAATAAGACACAGCAAGGAGTGATGTCACCAGCATGGCCACTGCTAGAGTAGAGATCAGTGGTCAGTAGCTAGAGAAGCTTGTGCAGACAAGCGGGAGAAAACATAGATTGTTATATTGATGAATACTGATAATTGTGATCAAAATCTTATCTCATTATTGGTCTCCCGAGATCTGTCTCCACTGAGAACATGATCAATGAAGCGATATGGGCAGGCAGCCACAGTTAGGGAAATCCTGCACCTCTTCCATATTAATTAAGGACAAACACAACTGCGCATGTGTGGGAAGTATAAAATCTCCTGAGAATTGCAGAAGGCCAGTTCCGGCTAGGGAGCGAACTGCAGCGCGATGGTGAGTGATCCTGTGTGATTTTGAACTAGAGGCAGCATGTATGAATGGGGCTGCGCCAAATATCTGGCCTCTTTTCAGTCCGATATCAGGCGAAGCCCCATTTGCTACATGTTTAAATGTCCCGCATGCCATTATCAGGCGCATTAGAGCATTGCATAGGCAGGGTGCACTAGAACCGTACGAAGCTATAGATTTATAGCTTCACTGAGGCATTTCACTTTCAAAGTGGTATACCTAAACAAGAAATGACGTCTTCGTGCTAGAATGCCTGATTTATGACTGTAGATCAAGTTCATAAATCAGGCGCATTCTGGCTATTATTATGTGAATGAAATTGCCGTTTAAATCCAAATTTTCATACATGTGGCCCTAAATGTTTGTGTATTTTTGCCTGACAGCCGTATATTTTTTCGGGGGAGAACATTATAACATCACCCATAAGGTAAAAGCTATGCTGCCCCCCTAAAAAATAAAATATTGGAGGGTATACACATATGATTTTTGGGGAACAGATTTTTTAATTTGGATACATCAAGTGGAGGTTGATTAGGGACTATGGCATGCTGTTCAAGGCCAAATATATACACTTTTTCCAAATTTTTAGGCAAAAGTGTTTAGGAGGAAAAGGTAAAAAATTTTTTTTGTTTTGCATTTAAAAAATCATTGATGATGATTGTGTTGGGGCCCTTTTTTAACACTGAAAGCTTTTGCAACCCGTGCAATTATTTTTGGGCGGGTGTGTCCAACTAAAGGAAAGATGCTTAAAAAGGCTGCCCCTTATTAAGCACCACATTTTCACCCAAAAAAGGGAAAAGAAAAAGGATGTGCAGCTGCTGAAAAAACCAAAAAAACAAATTGGGGAGTGTTTAGGTCAAGGTGCTACAATAACTTTGCCAAACACTTCATCGATCATTCACAATCAAGAAGTATTAGCTGTTTCCCAGCCCCACTGTGCGTGCTGATAAGGGAAAATTGAGGACTCTTTCAAAAGGCCCCTTTCTCAGTTAAAAAGCAGCTGCAAAAAGCCTTGTCTACAGCAGACAAGTTTTTGAGCTGCTAGGCCCAACTCCCCCCCAACAACAAGAGCAGGGGGCCTTTAGAGGTTTGCAGCTGTGCGTAAGCCACCTGTCGCCTCCTCTATCCACTGCACACAAGCAGAAACGCTCCCTGGGCCAAACAAACATGAAAAACTGACTTCAAAAAATGTTTTTTTTCATCGAGAGTCCCTCAACGCTCGATGGTCCGGGGGAGTGGGGATGGGGTTGATGGAACCCATTGCAAACACAGTACGGCACCAACAAGGAGGGGGTGGAGTAATGTTTTTGGGTGGAATCATGGGGGGGGAGATTGTTTGGGTCCCTTTAGGATCCTGAAGGATAAAATGAACCCATAATGTAGTGGGGTTTCTCCCAAAAAACACTTCCTGCCCTGGTTCAAGAAAAAAGAACCGTGCATTCCGCGCAAGATCATTTTTATGCAGTTAACACCGTCTCATGCTTAAAAAAACACATCTGCATCTCTGGCTCTATGGGCATAAAAGGGGACAAACTTATGGTGTGGCCCCCCCGCTCCCTGACCCCAACCCCATTGGAACCTCTGGGCATATAAAAAAGGGGTGCTTGATGGCTGGGGGTCAGTTTTCTTAAGAACACTCTGGGAGGGATTCTTCCTCATGCAAAACTGAACATCACCTAGAATAAAGTTTGACTTGAAAAATGTTTGATTTCAGTTTGTAAAACCTGCTAATGCTTTTAATTTCCAAAAGACCTTTTTTGTTCGTTATAAAAATGAAAAGGTGAAAAATCTGCTGTGCATTAAAATTTTGAACATCATTTTTTAGTGCATTTTAGTTTTTTTTTTATAAAATATACTTTATCATGGCAGTTTGTTCAAAAAAACCTTTTAATTATACTCTAAAGTTGATGACTGGAAAATTTCAATGACTGCAATTCA
>JAODAL010082668.1:0-11500 GCA_025379985.1 Phyllomedusa bahiana
ACCATCCGGTGTGGCAAAGGCTGTCTTCTCTTTGGCCCTATCGGTAAGAGCCAGTAGCCCTTAGTTAGGTCTAGGGTAGAGAAGTACCTGGCATGACCTAGTGTCTCAGTTAACTCATCTACCGTTGGCATCGGGTAAGCGTCAAATTTTGACACTTCATTAAGCTTCCGGAAATTGTTACAGAAGCATATTGAGCCATCTGGTTTTGGTATCAGCACAATAGGGCTTGACCACTCACTTCTGGATTCCTCAATTACCCCGAGGTCCAACATTTTCTGGACCTCCTCGGTTATGGCTTGTCTGGGACCTGATATGGTTTCAAATGAACCTTTACCCCTGGTTCAGCCCCAATGTCATGTTTTATGTATGTCCTGGTAATTCTGAAAACACATCTGAATTACATTGGTCTCTTGTTTCTGCGACTTGGACAGGGACTTTGACACACACAACTCTGGAACGACACTATGGGTGGCACTAACCAAAATCAGGGTCCCTCTGTCCTTCTATCGCTTAATAAGATGTACATGGTACAACTGTTCTGGCTTACGTTTACTGAGTTGGGATACTTTATAATATGGTCTCACAAAAAAATACAAAAATATTCCCTTAAAATAGTAACCTTTATTAGATATACATTAGAAGAACAAAGCCCAAAATAAAATATATTTCTTAATGGCCTCAAAAACGCCAACTAGAAATTCATTATATAGTTAAACATAATCCTGTAGTAGTTGAGATTAAGTACAATACAACTACCAAGGTATGTATAGCTAAGATTAGCAAGGGCAGCACGTATTCAAAATATAATATTGTGTAGGTACAATTAAATAAGCAACAGCTATATCCTGAAATAGACTCACGGTTCTGTAGATCTTGCTTGATGTACTCAAAGGCCTAGGAAATAAATTCAAAAGAAGGCTCTATGAGCATATGGACCGGATAAACAAAAATCAAGTACTACGTCCACAAACTCCTATCCAAGCAGAGCACCCGTCCCGAAAGGGACGACCCTACTTATCGGTGGCTCACCCTAAACAATATACATGTATTCACGGTCCCATATCAGTACAGACCAAACGATACAATGATCCTAAACAGTGTACATGTTTTCAAGATCCCATATGAATACAGACCAAACAATGCAATAATCCCGACGCGTGTCCCCAGTGTTCGGTTCATCAGGGGATGATAAACAAAGATAGCTCAATAATCCTTGGATGGCATGATGAGGCCATAATAGTAGTCTCCAAGTATGCTCTTTATATATACGTTAACTCCTCCCAGCCATATGTTATAGCCAATCAAAAATCATGCAGGTGTAACTCACCTATCATGAGGCTGTAAAAGAAACACCGAGCTCCATACATGCGCAATAGAAATATAGAGACGCTAAGCGCCATGTGTCTATCGCGCTAAAATCACTGTTCGCCTATCACGGAACATAGATGGAAAGCGAAACCCCGGACATGTGCAATAGAAACATCACGACGCCAAGCGCCATGTGTTCTTCGCGCTATAGGGGAAAAATACTTCCAAAGCGCAGGCGCGGTAAAGGCAATGACTCGCGCCCAGTACGCATGCGCACCATAAATATGAAATAGTGTCCATCAGATAGGTACAAACGAGAGCACATACCGGCATATTTATACAATAGTAAGGAGCCACGCACTTACGCCTACAAAATCCATAATAGCCGCAACCGGACCTGCAAGCTCTCATATGAGAGTATTAGTAGATAATTATCCCAAAACAGATATTAATTTGAGAAAAACAAAATCCACATTGTATTTACATGTTCAGCCACCAGCAATCGTAGATACAAGATTATTACATTGACAGAACATAAAATGGCTTATCATATACATATGGATGGGTAAAATTGGAGGACACTACTAAGATATATACATACTGAGAAAATTGATAATACAAGAATATACAAAAACGCAGTATGATATTCAAAGCTGATTTACATATGTACAGAATCCGAGAAAAGGATCAAAGACATATAGTGTAGCGGAGTTGACATTTATAGAAAACAGCCAAATTGTAAATTCTCATTGAGGCCATGAGGGGCAATAGTATGTAATTGGAAAATCCATTCTGTTTCTTTTTTCAATAATTTAACATCCCAATCGCCAGCTCTAGGTGATTTTTTCACGACCTCAATAATAGTAAACTTAAGACATGCAGGATCATTGTTATGATGTTCACAGACATGTCATGCTATAGGGGTATCTCTCCTATGTCTGATATCCCCTAGATGTTCTCCTACCCTCCTTCTGAATTGCCTTTTAGTCTTTCCTGCATAACCCAAGGGGCAGCTGCAGTTGCACAAATAGATGACACCTTCGCTCTTGCAGTTAGAGAAAATCTCTCTTGAAAAACACACGACCTGTTTTGAAATCATTGAAGGATTTAGACTGATCTATGTATGGACAGGCCACACAGTTATCCCCACATCTAAAGGTCCCCATTGGTTGCCGATCTAGCCAAGTACCTTGCTTTTTCCGTGGGTTATATAAACTGTGTACCAGCCTATCTCGTCATGACTGACCCTTCCTGAATGTAATTTGGGGGACCTCAGGTACAACATCGGCTAGGTCAGGATCCGCCTTAAGAATTTCCCAATATTTACTGATACATTCCCTTGCCAGTTCATGGCCCTGATCAAAATTAGCCACAATCCGCATAGTTTTATCTGCTGATAAACCTGTAGCCCTATCCCTGCAATTGAGTAATCCAGATCTATCGGATTCAAGTGCATTAACATAAGCCTCCTCTATGATTCTCTCAGGGTAACCCCAGTCCACAAACCTATTCTTTAGATCTTTAGCTTGGAATAAGTAGTCCCCAGTTCTAGAACAGTTTCTCCGCATATGGAGAAACTGTCCTTTTGGTATACCTTTCTTGAGAGATCTGGGATGATAACTTTCCCACCGGAGGAGGCTATTGGTCGCGGTCGGTTTACGAAAAGTTTTTGTATGTAAATTACCTGATTTGTCTTTAATGATATAAAGATCCAAAAAGGGGAGACAAACATCGTCAATAGTTGAAGTGAATTTCATTCCAATATCATTAATATTTAGTGTTTCCACAAATGTTTCAATGACTTCAGTAGTCCCATATCACAAAATCAAAATGTCAGCTATGTACCTACCCCAAAACAAGATGTTATCCGTATGGGGTAGGTTACTGTCCACGAATACCATGGTAGCCTCCCACCAGCCCAGGAATAACTTTGCATATGAGGGAGCATATGGGCTCCCCTTTGCTGTACCCCTGAGCTGGTGGAAGGTCTTACCATTGAAGATGAAAAAGTTGTGCTCAAGGACAAATTGAAGCAGCTGTATAACAAATTCACCATGTTCCCTATGATGTATTCCTCTAGTGGCCAGAAAATATCTCACTGCACATATGCCATCTTTATGTGGGATGTTACTATACAATGCTTCTACGTTAATAGAAGCCAATTTTGTGTTAGCCTCTACTGTTAGACCGACCAATCTCCTCAATAAATCGGGAGTATCTTTTATAAATGAAGGCAGAGCATACACAAACTCCTTCAAGATGTTATCAATGTATATGCTCGCATTCTGAGATAGGGAGTCCACACCAGATACAATAGGTCGTCCCTTCAATGGGGACATTCCCTTATGTATCTGGGGTACAGCGTAAAAACACGGTACCACTGGATGTTTTGACACCATGAATTGACTCTCATTCCTCGATATCAGTCCCTTGTCCAATGCCTGTATCAAGATTGTCTCCAATTGTTGACAAAATATAGATGTAGGGTCACTTCTAAGAATGGCATAACATGCCCGATCATCCAAGATATTGTTACACATGTTCATATATCCAGAATGATCAAGCACCACCAGATTTCCCCCCTTATCCGACGGTTTACAAATAATGATATCATCATCCTCTAGATTTCTTAAGGCCACTAATTGTTGTCGGGAAAGATTATGGCTAGGTATACCAACATTTAGTTTCTCCAAATCCTGGCTTACCAGCTTCAGAAACATATCTATCTCTGGACTCACTATGGCTGGGGGCATCCGTACACTTTTCGATCTTAGCTCTGTATAACCACTCTCTATCTCAGATAAACTTGCCAGTAGCCTTACATCAGATAATTTAGTCGTCTCTAAACCAAAAGTTCTGGCCTCCACTGAATCCTGATTTTTGAAAAATTTATGCCACTTTAAACGTCTCACAAAAAGATGTAAATCCTTAACCCAATCAAAGGCATTAAATCTAACTGATGGTACAAAATTAAGGCCCTTAGCCAACACTGAAATTTCCATATCTGTGAGAGGTCTATTGGAAAGATTGATTATTTGACATTCATTCACTTCTTTTGCCTCCGTTCTCTCAGAGACATCCCTTGTTGTTCCTCTAAAAAAGACAAACCAGAAGAAGATGAGGCCCCATATCTGCATTTGTGGATGTATTCCATCTCCCTTTCCCCCTTGGTCTACCTCTCCTTGATTTCTGTGGTATCTTTGTGTCAGTGTCAGAAGATTCGATATCTGAAGAGGATATATTGTCCTCTTTTTTATTCCTCTCACAAGAAAGAATAAGCTTTTTTCTCCCTAAATTCCTGCAGATCTTTAATATACTGTTTATGCTTTCTATTTTTCAAAGCCCCGATACTTATCAATATTGTTTTGGAGTATTTGTTCCCTCCTACTAAAATCAGGGTCTGATTTGAATTTAAGGGTTTGATAAATTTTTTCTTGTAGTTTCTTAGTTGAGATTTCTTACGATAATTTTTCTTCTTCTAAGAGTAACTGCATCAAACGTATAGAGCTTTCATGAAGTTCTCTCTCCCATTTGACCAAAAATTGTGCCGAACACGCTCTAGCCACTGGCCGTATATTTCCCCTTAGACCTCTAGGGACAATATTAGCTTGGATATAGCTTTCTAGAGATTGAGTCTCCCACCAAGATCTAATATTGTCCCTGTAAGCTGTCAATAACTCCTTAAATGATACTTTAATATCCAAGGTATTATCAGATATAACCTCACTGTCTGAGAACACTTTTTTTGCCTCAATCATCCATTGATCTCTTTTAATTGGTCCTGACAAGAAACCAGCCATATCACTCAAAACTGTGCACAGAAAATGGATAAGGGGAATATGTATATAAAGACCGTCTCACAGAAAAATACATACCTGCAGGTGAGCATTCATACCAACTCTTCTTTTTGATTTATATGTTACTAGGGACTGCCTCATGATGTTCAGCATAATGTTCTGAGACATTATCAGTGTCATACTGGGGTGCCTATGGCCCACCAGAGGAGTTTATTTTAGGTGCCCACTTTGCCTTGCTGTCTCCGCCATCTTTATGGTGCCCCACCTGGTCTTGCTTGAACTTAAACAGACCAATGCGATGACATTATCACACTAATCTGTAATCAAGATGGAGCGCTGGGGTTTCTGAGTCTCTCTCACCTAATTGCAGCAGGACACTGGTGGTGAACACAAAAAGTGTAAAGATATATGTCCCTCTCAGACCCCGAATGATACATTTCATGTAAATAAAAGTATATCAAAAGCTATAACACAAAGTACTGGGTATAAAACCACTAAATAATGGTCATACAGTTACCAAATAACATCGCTACATAAGACCAGAATCCCAAGGCTAAAATGACCAATAATTAAGACCAAATACTGCCACATCATGACCAATATCACCACCACATAGTACCTGAATAATACATCCACACCATGACCTCATATCACCACCACATAGTGACTGAATAATACACAACACCCTGACCACAGTGACTGAATGATACCACCACATATCACCACCACAAAGTGACTGAATAATGCCACCACACCATGACCTCATATCACCACCACAGTGATTGAATAATGCCACCACACCATGACCTCATATCACCACCACAGTGACTGAATAATGCCACCACACCATGACCTCATATCACCACCACAGTGACTGAATAATGCCGCAACACCATGACCTCATATCACCCCCACATAGTTACTGAATATTACCACCACACTATGACCACATATCACCACCACATAATGACTGACTAATATCTCCACACCATTACTGAATATAAACCATTACACTTTGCACACGTATAAGTGATTACAGTTCAGGTACATTTAGTGACTCACAGGCAGGGCCGCCATCAGAGATATCAGGGCCCCCTACAGCTAAAATGTCTGGGCCCCCCTGTCAACCCTGCCCTCTGTCAATCCCATCACTCTGGCCCATCAACCACTCCCAGCAACCCTCACTGCCCGACCCCAGAATAAAAATGTATACACACGCATATATACACACACACACACACACATACAAAAATACACACACATATATACATTCAGGACAGTTTAGATTCATGAAGATGATGTTTCACCCCTATAATATATATATAGCAGTATATAGACATTTTTAGTAATTTTTTAGTACAAACATGGCAGCCATGGAGGCCTTCATTAGGACTCCGGCTGCCATGGCACCTAAATAGAACCCTGTGATTACACCATGTATAATTATTTAGATGCTGCAATCACATTTACTGCAGCATCTAAATGGTTAAAACTAGGGATTGGAGCTGCCTCCTGAAATAGTGGTGGACAAACCCCGGAGCTCTGACATATCAATAGCGAGGGAAATAAGTCACGACCCATAAAAGTGCCTGTTTGTAACTAGGAGAGCGTCAGAACTGAGAACACTGTAAGTTGGGGACTGCCTGTAGCGTGAGTGAATATTACCAGCATACTCTCCAGTATACTTTAAGTGCACCCTACCGCCATCCTGAGACATAGCAATCAGATACCATTCAGGAGCTCTTTCTAGAGTCACCCCATTACTGCCTGGGCAAATGAAGGGGATACTGATCAGAAACAGTCACCAGCAGAATAAAAAGTTATAACCAGCAACCCAGACTCATAGAGGTGATGTCTAATCTACCTGGAGTCTTTTATTTTTCTTGTATTCTTTATCTGGTGCAGATCATGATGATTTTTTCAGCAATGGCATGTGTCTTCAAAATTTGACACACAGATATCCTGGACTCCATGATTTTTAGCTCAAGAACATCCCCCACTCTATTCACAAACCGCCTCACTAACAACTGGCTTTGTAGGGAGAGCAATCTACAACCCAGACATTAGCAACCAGCAGCATGGTGGCTAGATTTTGCCTAGATATAGAATGTATAATGAACATACTTGCCAACTCTTCCATTTTCTTTTTGAAAACTCCCTGAAAATGGGACAAGAAATGTGCAGGCCTTTACACTGGGACTAAAATATTGAAAAAACTGGGATGTAAAAGTTTGGCAAGTGAATTCTGCTGGACATGTAGCACCATATAGAACCTGCAGAAAATCAGTCACTGGCATAACACCCCCTGCCCCCTTATAACCTTCCCATTCTACCCAGATTCTATGACCTTTCTCCCAGCCCCACCTATACTTCCTCTATCCTCCACCACCATATGCCCCCTCCTACCTGGACAACTGGAGAGCATGAAAAGTGCTGTAAAGTGTGCAGGCTGCTCTCTGACGATGTAACAGGCAGACAGAGCTTTCTCTGCACCATGTGCTGCTGGCAGCCTGTGAAGATCGTGGGAGCAGCAGACACAACCCTGCGGCTCCTGTCAGTGCTCAGTACAGCCTGCAGTGATGAGAGGGAAAAGCACTGATCGCTTTCCTCCCTCTCTGTGCCGGTCCTGAGGCCCATGCAAGTCCCCTGACTTCTCCCGGGACCTGGGTAATGCTGTCTGCGATCTCTCCACATGCTGCTTCCCCTGCCCCCGTTCTCCAGCCCCTCTAGTGGTGTGTATGTTATACACAGAGTAGGCTGCTGCGCTGTCTAATAAAACATGCCGGCTGGTGAAGCAATGTTCCTCAGCGGCAGTGCAGTCTGTGCTGATCATTGGAGCTGCATACCTTGCTGCTCCGTTCAATGCTCACAACGCTGTACAATGAGGACAGGGGGCGGCACTGATCGCTTCCCTTCACATGTATGCAAAGCTAGGGTGCGCAGCGCCGTGACTCGCAGCACGGGCCCCCCTGACAGGGCAGACAGCTCTTAGAGAACTCTCTACCATTACAGCGAAGCAAGGGGGCGGTACCTGCCGGAGGCAGCGGGCCCCCCTCTGCTTCACAATCTGGCCGGGCCCCGTAGGGGAGTACTGGCTGTACCCCCCTATTGGCGGCCCTGCTCACAGGTGACATTTCTCCAATGAGTCGCTCCTTACTTCTAGGTATATAAGTCCTCTCAGATATATATATATATATATATATATATATATATATATATATAGTGGCAGAGCGACCTCTGGTAGTCGCATGTTTCTGCCATCAGAGGGTGTGCAGCCAGAGATCTGCAAGCAAAACGCCACCAAGATCACCTATCCTTGTGTTGTCAGCCGCAGTAAGAGGTTGGCAGCTGCCTATAGTGCATTTTGCAGTTCTTGGTCGGCTCTTATCAGGAGTAGGCAATGTGTTGGGTGGGTGTCTACTCCCCGTGTTCCAGGCCAGGTTTTGGGCAGGTTCCTGGAAGCCTATAAAAGCCTGGGACTACAGGTGTTCAGGGGGGCATGGTCAGCTGCCTACAGAAGGGAGTGGCAGAGGAGCTAGAGAAAGTATCTGGACCCCAGAGGCTTAAGGGAAGCCTGACATAACTGTAGGGACACTGTTATTTTTGAGGTGCTGTGTGATAGACACAGACCTCTGTACAGAGAGGGACTCTGTATGTGTATCTAGTGGTTCGACAGCCTGAGGTTTCTTTTTATGTGTTTGTTTTTGTAAGATGTGTCACTGATAATAAAGCTGGCTGAAGCCAGACTAAAACAGAAGCTTGGTGTCAGAGTGCCGGTAACCGGCATTAAAAATAATAACAATAATACTCAAATTACCTGCTTCCCCAGCAGAGCGCATTCCTCTTCTACCCGACACTGGCAGTGTGGCGTCATCACGCTGCCAGCAGCGGAACACTCCTCCGGCAACTCCTTAGCCACACAGCCTATGATGGCCTATGACGGCTGTGCGGCCAAGGAGAAGTAGCTGCGGGATCCTCCGGTGGCCCAGTCCAACACTGGACATTATGCATTTGGAAGCGTTTCCTTATATTCATTCTGTGACCATTCATCCTCTTATGGATCTTTTGTTTTGTCCTACCAATATATTGGTGCCCAGTGCAGTATACATGACCTATTAATTTTACTCAGTGGCTTAATACAATTATGGCAATACCTAATTTATATAGTTTTTTTTATGTTGCAGCACTTTTAGAAAAAAAAAGAGGTTTATGCATTGTTATCTTCTGATAGCCTTAACTTTTTTACAGAGCTATGTAAGGGCTTTCTTTTTGTGGGACGAATTGACATATTTTCTGTAGGATGTACAAAACTTGCAATATTCGTTAGTCATTGTTTTTTTTTTGTTTTTATGGCTTTCCTCATGCGGGTTGGTTAAATAACATGACAATTTTTTAGGCCAAGCATGGTGTTGTCAGGCTTAGTTAGGCTTCTGAGTTGCTATGGAAAGCACTGGCACCCTGCAATCGCACCACAAGTTCCCTTCTTCTGTCTTTCCTTTAGATGCCGTGGTCGCAATTGACTGTGGCCTCTAAGTATTATTCGGCCATGACTGGAGTGAGCTCCAGTCATGGCTGACAGTGCATAGAAGCAGCTGTAAAATACAACTGGCTCCATGTGCCAATCATGCGGGTTCTGTTTGTGAGCCCACACTATTTTTTTCCATTTATGGGAACACTTTCCCTCACAAGACTTATGGGTACATCCAATGTCAGGAAGAGGTTGAGGGCATCTAAGAAATTCCATTCGTGGATGACTTCTCGTAGTTAATAATACTACAGTTTGTATCAAAATCTAACACACACGAGCTTTCTTTGCTATATATAGTTCCTCTCCCCTCTCTCTTTTGCGTTTCACCTGTATTCCATCTCTAGGTTTTTGTTTTCCATATTCAACTCTGTGGACAGATGAGCGATTTATTATTTAGGACAATATCCATGTACTTGAAAGATTTGTACCACCTAAATATGAATATGGTTTATTTGTAATACTGGATTTACTCTATATCTTCTACAATTTGCATGTTGTTACATCCTTTAACAAAGCTGATGTAACCAATAATCTCACATTTGGAGATGTTCACTTCCGAATGGGGGTGTTATCGAGTGGCACATGACCGCTGCAGCCAGTCAGTGGCTAAAGCTGCAACTTACTTGTCTGGAAGTAGGACAGTAAACAGAAGACCAGAGAGACCCAAAGTTGGATGGCAAGTGTAAACTTATATTTTTCAAGAAGAGAGTGTAATTAAAAAGGGATGTCTCTAAGTAAGATAAACCCATAAGCATGACTTGACTAATTATAGAAGTGATGACATTGTGCATAAGCAAAATTAGCCTAGATAAAGCTTTTCAACTAGATGGCATCTGTTCCGACATGATAATGAAACAGGACTCAGTAACTGACAGGCCACGGTTTCTTATTTTAGAAGACTCCCTTGTAAATGAGTCAGTTCGACAAGCAGATGACTTGTTTAAGTAAAGTAACCAGTCTTTATAACTGACTCATTTCTAAGTAATTGACTAAGTAGGAATGTAAAAGTTAATGTAAAAGGATGGGGCAGTTTTGAGCCCCATTCTTCAAATCTGATGTGTCACGTTATATGGAAATAGCTTTTTTATGCTCTTAACTATACCTGTGACTTAGAGGTTTTTTTTCTCATGACATATAGTGCTTTAAGTTAGTAATAAATTTTGATCAATACAGTCCTCCTTTATTTGTGAAAAATATCAAAATGCCGTTAAAATGTGCCATTTTCAAACTACAAAAATTGTAGTGTAAGACAAATAGTTATACTACACAAAATAGTTAATAACTCAATTGTATGTCATTTCTTTAAATGTCTTTATATTTTTTTGAACATTAAGGTACTTGCAAATTTACATATTCACACACATTTTTTTAGATTTATGTTAAACAACCCTATACATGATTCCATTTATAAAACAACACCCCTTAGGCTATGTTCACACGGCTTAAAATGGGACGTATCTCGCCCCGTATTTCACGCCGTTCTGCTCTAAATACAACGTGAGATACGCCCCAGTCATTACGGTAATCCACAGCTCTCATAGAGAACTATGGATTGCGTCTCGCACAATACGGCGAGCGGGGAGAGAAGTGACATGTCAATTATTCACGGCGTATACGCACAGAGAATAAAGAATATCTATGGGGCTGGCGGGCTGCCAGCCCCCCCGCCCCCTACACACCGTGTAATTGCAGGGCGAAATACGTCCCGCAATTACTGTCGTGTGAACATAGCCTTAAAGTATTCAAAACAACATTCAGGAAGTCTGTTAACCCTCTAAGTGTTCCACAGGAATTAACACAAAGTGGAGGTGAAACTTTAAAATTACACTTGCTTTGCAGATTTTCAATTTTAATCCCTTAATTCCAG
>JAODAL010082669.1:0-11499 GCA_025379985.1 Phyllomedusa bahiana
TAATTTTTGCTTCCCCCCAGAGATCCTTGGGTCACTCTTTGTTTTTCCTGGGGGGTTTTTTGGGCTACTTTTGAAGGGGAACCTGATCATTTCAGGCAGGAAAAGATACTCTTGAAAACCCGATTCACGAGACTAGTTTGCGCTCTGGGATTTGGGCGGGCCCTTTTGGGGCTGAATTTTGGGGTAAACTCTGCAGCCTTGGGAAACGGGGGAAACCTCATATGTCTCCAGTAGAAAGGGAAAAAAGAAGTTTTTTCATATTCTTCCTTTTCCAAAAAGGCAGACTTGGTTTGGTTCCGGGGTTTTTTCACAGACTGCTGATTGGTTGCTCAAAATTTGGGTCTGAATTTCTCAACTCCAAACTAAGGGCAAAACTTAGGGTTTTGACTTTGGGGGCAATAAGTATCTACACTTTTCGTTTCAAGTTTTTTTTCTAGAGGTACATTAAACTATAAAATATATCAACTAAAAGGAAGATCAGATGTGGGGGTTTCTCACTGCCAACAATGTGGATCACGGGTCAACCCGGGGAAAACACCGGTAATAAGCTGCAAAAACCACAACAGACGACGCCCCCAACTATATTACAGGGGTTTTATCGTTTCAATGTTCATGCCTTTACTAATGGATTAATTTGAAATCCAGGGTGTTCTCTCCTCCAGGAGGGGTGTCTCTCCTGCCAGGGGGGTGGTCTCCCTGCCAGGAGGCGTGTCCCTCCTGCCAGGGGGCTGTCCCCTCCTGCCCGGGGCGGGTCCTCCTGCCAAGGGGGAGGGGCGGGTCCCCTCCTCCAGGGGGCGGGGCTCTCCTGCCAGAGGCGGGTCTTTTCCTGCCAGGAGGCGGTTTTTCCCCCCCTTTTCCCCTTCCATGGGGGGGGGGGGGGGGGGGGGGGGTTTTTTGGGAAAAAAAAAAGGGGGGGGCGGGAAGTGGGGGGGGGGGGGGGGAAAAAAAAAAAAGGGGGGGGGGGGGTTTTGGGGGGGGGGGGGGGGTTTTTTTTTTTTCTTTTTTTGATAAAGGGGGGAGGTTGTCCGGACAGAACAGATCTCATGTTCCTTTGTTTGCAAGCCTTCATCTCCAGGCTCCAAAAGTTCCTTGCTGTGCTATATATAACCATTTATACCAAGCCTAACTGATGAAACACATGTGGGGAAATGCACCGCCCTCCCCTCCCCCGTTATCGGGCAGGCTTGTGTTTGGGTTTATATGGAGGGAAAAAACAGGACATAAACTGGTTATATGAGGGGATCTAGGTTAAACTCAGTAATTCCCCAGATCATTCACCTTAACCGGGAGATGAGTATACAGCAGCCCCCCTCTCAATAGCGGGTTTTAAAATTCGGGTTTTTAACAGCTCAAGGGGAGTAAACACAGAGTGTGCAGCACCAACACAGCTCAGGGGGGGTGGCAGGGTTTTTCCCCGTTTGGCGACATATCCCAACAGGCTGAATGAAAGTCATCAGCCAATCAAGTTTTAGGGGGGGTGTCCCGGTGGGAAACCATCCGGGGGCGTGTCCCACAGCCCCAAACACAGAAAAAGGGGGGGTGTCCCCCACTACACAACAAAATAGAAAAGGAAAACCCAGAAAAACTCCAAAACTACTATACTAAGTACGAGGTAATGCAAACCCCAATTTTTCAAAATGCTTAAAATTTTTACTGCCCCATAATCTGAATATGATGTTTTTTTAGGGGGAAAACCCCCTTTAAGGGGAATTGCTTACTCCGAAAAAGCATCGATGTTTTAGTTTTTTAATGCACAAAGGCATAAAGGGCCCGTTTACACACAATGGACAAATATCGGGGCGAAATTTATGAGCCCCTTCACATTCAAAATCGCACATATTCCGTCCCCAAAAACCCGGGCGAAAGAATGGCTGCTAAATGAATTTTCGGAGGGCCCCGGGGGCAAAAAACCCCAGTGGGGACTGCTCACGGTTTTTCCATAGAGCCTGTGGTTAAATTTTCGGCCGGGTTTTTTTTTAGAATTCGAAAAACCGCCCCAAACCCGTGCCATGGGACATGCCCCCCAAAAAAGATTTGGGTTTTTTAAATTCCGGGGTGCCCGTTCCCTCCGTTCGGGGGATCGCTGTTACGTGGTTTTTTTATAAAATATGAGACTTCGAAAAATCCTGCCATTCAGGGGTTCCACATTGATAAAAGGGTTGCAGTAAATGTTTTAGTTTACTAACAGTTTCCCATCCCTGTAAACTGCACACGCCCTCCAAAACGCCTGGCAGCCTCCCATTCACAATCCAGACCTTTGGGTTTTCATAAAAAAACCCAAATTTTGTCCATGATTGTTAATTCCTTTTTTTTGCTCAATCCCTCAATAGGAGCCAAGCCCTGATTCTTCTCGGGCAGTCTCCCCCTTGGGGAAAGGGCCTTTTTTGCTTTAGGAATGCCTCTGAAAATTTATCAAATGTTCTGGGGAGGGGACCACCCCGCTCTCACGGGGCCAGCTTCCCTTTCTTTGCAAACACAAGTATTGTTTTGGCAATTGTTGCACAAAAATATAGCTCATTTCTGGTGAGGGCCTGGTTTCATATTTTGAGCATGGGGGTTGCTGTATTACGATTTTTTCTCATAGGGACCACAGTGTAATCTTTTATATGTGCAGCCTTTCATCCTATGACCTAACCCTTTCACTTTTGAAGATCAATTACGTATATATCTTCATTAACCTAACAAGAAAAGGGTTTTCTCACCATCAGTTTCAAGAGCCAACTAGTTTCAGACTCGCACTTACTGCTAGGCGTGGGGGGCTTTACAGACTGACGTACACCCAATTCTATTTCTAAAAAAGTGTGATTAAATTCTGTAGATTAAGTCTGTAGTCACAAGGTACAAAGTTTTAAAGGGCTTAAAACTTCTCTTAATTTAAGAGAGATAACACCACAAAAAGGGACTCATAAGTCAGGGCAGCTTGGAAAATGAATAAGAGAGAGACCGGGGGGAAAGTTGGTTGGTAACCATGGTAAGCGGTGTATCTACAGTAGATAAAATCTTCTTTTCTCATAAACAAAGCAAAATCAAAAACACAATGTATTTGGTATAGTCTTTTTTAACTCCTCTAATGCCAAAGCCATTATTGGGGTGAGAAAACCCCTTAAGTAATTTTCATTGATCCTGATTACATTATTAATTTTCCCCCAAAATTCTCCTCTTCTTTTATTGTATACGTTTCAGTGTTTTTGCGAGCGTAAAGGGAACCATTCACAAGGTTTTTTTGCCCCCCTTGCTGAGGACACACAAGCTTTTTCCACGGTGTGCCTCTTTTCTGAAAAATGCAGCATTTCAGAGCATTTAATGCTCAAATCATGCAGTTTTCCCAGAAAAAGTCCACTTATTCTACAAGTTTTAGCCCTCCCACCCGAGGGTACCCCCCCACCCACTTACACTTATTCACTTTTTTATCAATTTAAAAAAAAGGGGTAAAAAGCCACAATTCTCTCATGATTAAAGGGCCCCCCCTATTTTGTGGCAGAAAGGCTGCAAACGCCAGATCTGGGGATTAAAAAACTCTAAAACGCTACAGAAAAGGGACAAAAGCCTGGAAACAGCATGCGTCCCCGATGTTTTCACTTGGGCCACAAAGTCTGAATGTGGATTAATCAAATCTGTAAAAGGTTTTTAAAAAGTAAACCCATTTTTAAAAAACATTTTTTTTCCCCAAAAACAAACCTACCCAAAATTTTAAAGTAGTTTTACATGGTTGTTAGGGGCCATGGGGAAAAAGCTAGGAGTAGTCCCCAGTGACAATTAGGGCCATTCGCATTTTTGGTTTTATTGTATATGTTTTGGAAAGCTCCAAAACCCTTATTATCTACAGAGGTAAACGGGTTGTTCACTACATGGATTTTCTTTTCCTCATCCTGTTTTCTTAGTTTTACTTTGAATTCAGGGGGGTGTTTATTGGCTTTTCCACAGCAGCGAGAAGCCAGGTCTTAGCTATGCAACCAGTGCTGGCACCTATCAGGGAAGATCAAACAGGAAATGAGCAGCCCAACAAGAGGGGATATCCAGGAAAAGTAGGGGCATATTAATGGACATATATTGCAAAGTGCTTGTTTTTTTCCCAAAATCTTTAAAATAAAAAGCAGCAATCCTTTTAGTGAGACAACCCCTTTAAAAAAATGTCATTTTTTCACTCTTTGGGGGGGTATATATCTGGGTTTGCATTTAAGGGGTAGTGGTTTTTGTTTGCTTTTCTATCCCGCACAAACTGTATACATTTGGGGATGTTTTTTTTTTTTTTACATTAGTCCCCCTTAAATTAAAAACAATGCAACCGTGACAACCAACATAGGTATACATTGGGGGTGTTCCGCAGACCATACATTAGTGGGCAACATTGACACATTAAAATGAGACTTAGATTTTATGGGATCCAGGACTACATTAGTGAAACAATTTTATAAACAGCCCTCCCAAGGGATTTTTTGCCCCCCCCCCCCCCCCCGCCTTTGATAAAACAATACTCTGAAAGGGGTCTAAAAGCAACCAATTAGCCGCCCTTTTTTTTTTCACATTAAAGGGGCACTACATTCATTTTTTTTTTTCTTTTAACCAATTGACATGCAATATGCGACTATTATTGGATTTTTGTATAAATTTTTTATATGGGTGATATAATTTTACATACACTAAAAAAAGGACCTATCAGGGTTTCCTCACTACTGACTGAAAACAGAATAAACCTTCCCGTTTTAAGGGAATTAGGGAAAACATTATTTTTATTTGCCAAATGCCGAATAAAGAAGAGAATTTTTTAAGGGATTTTATTACTTTCTGCAAAATCAAAAGTTCCATACATTTTATTATATTTGGTAGCATTGCCCTTAAAAAAGTAAGACTTGGGGTCAAACATTTTGCATATCCTTTCACAACCCTTCTCCAATAGCTGGGAGGAATTTTGGCCCATTCCCCTGAAGAACTGGGGTAAATGGCCATGCGTAGGTCACCTTTCCACACCTCCTTTTTTTAGCTTTTTTTTTCTTTTGGGGTAATGGCTTCTTTCCGGCAGAGTGGGCCCCCAGCCCCTGTTATACGTACTTCGTTTCACTGTGGATAAAAGAAATCTTACCAGCTTCCGCCAGCATCTTCAGAAGGTCTTTTTTCTTTTGTTCTTGGGTTGATATGCACATGTCAAACCCAAAACAAGTTCATTTTTGAGACACAGAACCCATCTCTTTCCGATTGGTAGATGACTGGACATTCCAAACTTGTTTGTACTTGGTATAATTCTTTGTACAGATTTAATAGGCACCTTTAGGTATCGGAAATTTCACCCAAGAACCAGACTTGTTCAATTTCCCCAATTCTCCCTGAAATCTTGGCTTTTAAAAAAAAAAATTTTTTTAAAACTTTTTCATGATGTTAAAAACACCGGGAAGGGAATGTTTTTCGGTGTGCAAAAAAATACATCCCAGGTGTTCTCAATTAACTCAAGTTTCCAATAAACCTATCCAAAACTTCCCAAAAACATTACTTAAAACATAAGGGGGGTTGCCCAAAATTGGGTTTTAAAAGGGACAGTGAACCTAGTTTTAAACTTTTGACTTTTCAGAAAGAAAAAAAAAAAAAAAAAAAAAAAAAAAAAAAATATTTTCCCCTTTTCTTTTCATTTTTCCCGCATTTGGCAAAAAAAAAATAATTTTTTTTCCAATTGACCTAAAACAGGTAAGGGTTTTTTCTGATTTCATGTCAAAAAGTGAGAAAACAAGCATCCCTGTCCCTTTTTTTTAGTGTATGGGAAAATTTTTGTTTCAACTGTATGTAAATTTTTTAAAAGCCCCCTAATTTTACATGAAATTCCCGGTTTTGTCTTTTGACTTCCCCTCGTAACCTCATAGCTCACAGTGAAAAGGGTTGCTTGGGCGGGTTTTTTCCCTTTTCCCCTTTGGCTTGGGCCCGAGAGGTTTTAAATTTTCCCACAAAACCGAAAAAATGCAAAGGGAAAATCCCTCCACAAAAGCAGCAAAAGATTACGAAGTTATTTTTCTCATGCATGGCCCTTTTTATTGCTTAGCTGTCTAAGCTAATATCTCAAAGGCTTAAAGTTTTTACACGATGTAATTTTGGGACGCATTTCGCGTCGTATTTTTTCACTCTACTACAAGTGAGAAAGCCCCGCCGCAAAATTTAAAATAAAACCATTGTCCCCCATAAGAAATTTTGGATTACGCCCCTCTCCCCGCTCGTCCAATACGAAACCCTATTGTACCGTGTGGGAAAATAATTGACATGTCAATTACTGCGGGGATTTTATGGGGGGAGTAATGCATTTCATGGGGCTGGCGGGATGCGGGCCCCCCCCCGGGTGTTTGAGTACGCGCTTAAAAACGGACCCCTCCACCCCGGCGTAATTGTGGAGAGTACTCCAACCCCTGCCAATTTCGCCTTGGGGAAAAAAACCTAACTGTCCAAGAAACAATCTTTTTGTCATTGCCTACTATTTATAACAAAACTTCATAGAAAGGGAAGCAGCACAACAGTAAAAATGAGGCAATCAGCCTGCAAATTTTTGATTTTTTCTTCCCCTTTTACAATCACTGCTAGAAAAAAGCCCAAAAATTTTTTTTCTGTTTTTTTTTTTATTTGCAAGGACGTGGAAAAATTTAAAAAAAAAGGGGAAAAAAATGAAACTTTTTTTTGATGCAATGCCCCTTAAAAAAAAAGGGCTTTCCCAAAAAAAATTAGAAAAAAGGCGATCAAAGGGGTAAGTTATAAAATTTCCCGGGCCAAATTTTTACTTTTGGGGGAAACCCCGTTTGGAGCCCCCACACCCTGGGGCGGGGGGGAATTTTTGTGTGCCTCCTTTTTTTCTTGCTGTGTTCTCTTTAGGATACACTCACATTTTTTTTTAACCCCTTGTTCTTTTCCAAACTCGTGGTTGGGGACTGTTTAAAAAAAATGGTTTCCCCCTTCCTATTCTTATTATTTTATTTGGGGGAGCCAATGTCTATTCAAACTGCGCTGTCCAAGAGCAATTTGATCTTTCCTTTGGGTTTTCGAGAGCCGTTAATTTCTTAGTAGCTCATTTTTTTCCCCCCCTCATCCAGCAAAGTTTCAGGGAGAAAACCAGCATTTTGGGTTTTCACGGACAGACGGGTTCTTGGGAATTTTTCCCCACTTTTTTGCAAAAACGGCCTCCACTGTAATGAGGGGGAAGGAGGACTAATTTTTATCAAAGGGAAGACCACCCTTTTTTTAACGAGACCACAAGGGCCCATTTTCTGTAAAAAGCCAGGCCACCAGACTTCGATTGGCCCCAAAGGTCCCCCTACAATCCATGGGTCTCAGCTTTGGCCGTAGGGGGTAAAATGGTCCCTTTTTGGACCCTTTTTAAGGGTACTGAATACTAGTTGCCATTTCCCTCACTTGGGGCTTGTTGAATATCTTTTTCAGTATCCTAGGATAAAGGGGGCAGAAAAAACAGGAAAAACCAAAAATTTTTTTCGCGTCTTTCCCCAAAACAAAACCCGGGTTTTTTAAATACGTATTTAACAATGTTCCCCTTTTAGAAAATTTTATTAATTTTTTTAAAGTAACCCAAATTTTTATCATGAAACAAAGGGGATAAAATTTTTTTTTATACGTAAAATTTCGTTTTTTGGATCCGTACCAAGAATTGACATTTTCATTTCTTGATTTTCCCTTTTAAAAGCATTTTAAGAGGCAAAAGAAACAAAAGGGATAGATTTTTTTAACCAGAAAAACACCCAAAAAATTTCACTACACTTTTTTGGTACGCATTTGGATTTGTTTTAAAGCAATTTTTTTAAAGTATTTTAAGAAAGTATTGAACACCGTGTGTGCATGTATCCAAAGAAAGGGGCTGTACTTCCTTCTTTGTAACATATTTTTATGCTTCCCTTCCCCCTTCCCCTGTTTTCTACAAAGCGCTCTGCAGCCCCCTCCTCTGTCACATCCCTTTTTTGATTCCCATTTTTCCATCCTTTTACATAGAAACCATGGGTAATAACCCCCCCCTCTCTTGTGGGCTTCTTTTAAATTTGTTTTTTTCTATCACAAATAACTTTTTTGGGGGAGGGGGGGATAAAAAAAAATGGGTTTAAAAGGGCAATAAATAGATCTCCCCCAAAATTTATTTATACCCAGACTGAAACTAAAAACAAGGGGGGATTTCCCCTACGTCTTTAGGGGAAAAAAATTTTTTTTACATAAACAAGGAAAAGGGGTTCTTTACTGTAAGGAAGGGTGGAACTTTTGGGAAAACCCCTGCCAAAGGGAATTGTCCCGGGGGAATTCAATAACCCGAGTTTCCCAAAAAGGGGCTTTTTGGGGGGAATTTTTGGGGCGTAAAAAATATAACAGGTTTTAGACAAAGGGGAAACTGGGGGAGGGGGGCATTGTTCCAAGGGGTTTTTCCGATTGCCCCGATTGGATCGGGGAAATCAAATTTTTCCCTAAAATGAGGGCAATTTGGGTCCTACTCATTTGGTTTTTTTTTTTTTTCCTTTTGAGCAACCCCTTTAAAACACAACAGGGGAACTGGATGGACATCTCGGTTTTTTTTCACCTTACAAACAAATTTTAAATAAGTTTTCCTTTTGGGGGTCCTCTAAGTTAGGGTATGTTTTACAAAGGGGTGTTTACCCCGTTAACATAAAGCCTTCTAGATACATTTTTGGGTCCCTCGCAGCCCAAAAAAACCCACCAAAATCTCTAACAAATAGCAATTTTTTAAAATTGCTTTTAAAAATTGAAAAAACCCCATCAGCGTTCAACGAGTGATCGCCGATACGTTCCCCACTTGGGGTCTTTCATCCATTCCCAAAAATTCACCAAAGGGCAATTTTGGGGGCCCCAAAAACCGCAAGAGCCCTATTTTTAAGCTAAAGGGTGCGATCCTGCTTTCACCAACACTCAAACCCCAAACATGCAACCCACAAGTTGGAAACCAATAAGGATCCGATCGACCACTTTCGCTTTTTGAAGCAATTTTCAGATCCAGCACGGACCCCAAAAAAGGGTTTAAAAAAACGCTGGGAACGGCCCCTTTAAAAAAAATTCCAAAAAAAAACAAATTTTCATTTATTAAATTTAAAAAAATAAAAAATTATTGGACCAAAAATAAAAATCCTATTTAGGCCCTTTTTCCGGGTCTGAAACACATTTTGTGTACCATTAGGTCCACTGAGTTTATATTTTGTAATTGAAAAAAAGAACATTTTACTTTTAGGAATTCTTCTACTGAAAATTTTTTTCATTGAAATCTCATTTTTTTACGGGAACTAAAGGGACTACTTCAAACCCTTCATGTATAGGGATTTTTCACACAAGTGGGTTACGCAGTGTTCATTTATTTATTGGTTCTTCACAATAACCTAAAATAACCCCCTCACCTATAACTTCCCTTTCTCTCTGCTCTCCCCTTACGCTCCCACACAACCGTTCCAAACTTCTCCCGTCTTCACCCACACTCGGGAAACTCACTGCCCCACACATCAACTCCCCTTTTTCACCATTTCAAAAGCAACCTGAAAACCCCTTTTCTTCGGTTTGGGCCTATAACCTTCACTAAACTTGTCATTACTTTCCTCCACAAACGCCCCCTCACCTCCGGTCTCTTTCCCCCGCCGTGGAGATTGTAAGCCCTCGCGGGTAGGGTCCTCTCTCCCCCTGTCGTGCCCAAATTTTCATTATCCCTTTCACTGTACCCGTTTTTACTTTTTGTTTGTATTAACCCCCTCGAATGTACAGCGCCCTGGAATCAATGGGGCCCTTTAAATTATTATTATTATTAATTATTTTTTTTTAAAGCGCCTTGATTCCCCGGGGGCTTTAAAATAAATAAAAAAAATAATAAAAAATAATAGACTGCCCTCTGTTCCTTCTGTCAATGAATTATTGCTCATATTTCAGGGTAAACACGCTGCTGGCTCCCCTTACAGTCTCTATTTTTCCTGTCACCGTCCCCCAAAAATTTTCCCCCTCTACACACCGTTCTCCTCAGCAAGGGGGGCAAAAACTATGTCACAGGTCTCTTTAAATTTATACAGTGTAAAAAATCTCACAAAAATGATACACTACCACATTTTGTACATTTTTTATTATATCTTTTTTTTTGGGAAAAAATACTGAAAAATAGGACACTTGGTGAAATTCAAGTATTTTGGTGTACAGTTTTGTATAACTGTAAATTTGGTGTTGTCCCCCAAAAAAACTCAACACACAGCCACAATGCCTAAACCCTGGCAACAAAATGATACAGCCCTAAAAGAAAATGGACAAGTTGTGCCCAACTTTCCATTTTTTTCTCCACGGGGTCATGTATGCTTAGTGTTTCAAGGTCTCAGGTTTAAAGGGAGTATTTGTGTTAAGTTTGGTTTAAAGAGAACCTGTCACATAGGTTATGCCCCCCTTTCTGGGGCAGCCAACCAGTGTCAGACCTGTGATTCCAGCCTGTGTCCCTTATTCTGTAAAAAGATTTTAGGTATTTTTGCCAAATCTGAGTTTTTACCAAAGATCATTCGAGGGTTTATTCAAAGAGTCGTTTTTCAAACCCACGCCCACTGAGCTTTCCCCCCCCCACCCACTGAAAACCCTATTAATTTTGAAAAGTAAAAAATGTGAATAACGCAGTGGGGGGGGCTACATTTGGGGGGGGGCAAAACACCGCTCATGAAATTTTTGAGGGGGAAATACTCGAAAACTACAGCATCTTTACAGAATAAGGGGCACATGCTGGGAAAAGCAGGTCTGACACTAGCTTTGTTTCCCTCATAAGGGGGCATAATCATGTGACCGGTTCCCTTTAATGCCTCAACTGTCCTGGAAGTTTAACATGGGAACTTAGGGGAAAAAGTATCAAGGGCGAAAAAAAAAAAAAGGTTTTTTGCTCTACATAAAGATGGGCCCAGGCTAAAGAAGATGCAGCACCCAAAAACGAGCTGCACACGGTGTCAAGACCATACAGTGGGTTTTAAAAAGACCTTCCCATTTGGGAAAAGGCCCGCCATACATTGCTGCAGAGGTACAGAGGGGGAAATTTTGCCCTTTAGTGCTCCCAAACCCTATGCCACACACTGCATCACTGCATCAAATTGCTGCATGGCTGTCATCCCAAAGGAACCTCTTCTAAAGATGCAGCACAAGAAATCCCCCCAAGCCCTTTTCCCGAAGACAATCAGACTAAAACATGGATTTCTGGGCCATGGTCTGGGTCTAAGAGACCAAAAATAAACTTCTTTTGGTTTTAAAGGGTCAAGCATGTTACGCAACCCGGGAGGAGTATAAAGACAAGTGTGTCTTGCCTACACAAGCTTTGGGGGGAATGCATGGTTTGGGGGGTGCATAATTTCGCTGGGTGTGGGGAGCTACAGCATTGAAAACAATGAAAAAGCTAAAATTTTATTAAAATACCGAAGCACAGCATATCACCCCCTTTATCTTCACAGATAAAAGCCCAAATAAAAAAACACCCAATGCCTTGCTAAAGGGAAAGAGGGTAAAGGTGCTAAAACTGGAAGGCCCCGG
>JAODAL010082670.1:0-11499 GCA_025379985.1 Phyllomedusa bahiana
CACAAGCACTGTCACCCCCTTTTCTGAGGCCACCCTTGTAACAAACTAATCTGCCCTCAGCGTGAAATAAGATGGGGAAAACCCTTTACGCGTTACTTTTAAAGGGGCACTGAAAGACCCATGTCATTCTGAGAGCTAACTGTAAGCTCCCCATACTTTTAAGATGCTCTTCTCAACTTGGATTATCTTACTCTGCACTGATGAGGAGCAAACACCGCAGAACAGCTGTCTGCAATTAGGAGACTCTTTTTAAGCTTGTTTTAAAATCCTCAGTCATGTTTCAAGGCTCTTTAAGGGGTCAGATGTGGGTGTGAGGGCACTAGAGAACTCTCTCTTTCCTAGAGCCTATGTGCGTATCTCCCAGGATGCATTACATGGTCTTTGTCTTCCTACACCTTTATGGTGCTCTCCTCTAGGAGAACCCTTAGGCAATGTTCACACTGCTTATTGCCGACGTAATTGCGGGGGTTTCGCCCCAAAATTTCGCCGGGGAGCCTGCCGGGGGGGGGGCGGGGGGCCGGGAGCCGCCGCCCCCCTAGAATGTCATTGTTACGGCGCTTTTCACGCCGTAAATAAACACATGTCACTTTCTCCCCCCCGCGGCGGATTCGCCGAGCGGGGGGAGAGACCGAATCCATAGTTCTCTTGAGAAAGTGGTTACCGTAGTTACTGGGACGGATTGGAGCCCTACGCACCAAATACGGCGCGCAGTGCGCTCCAATCACGCCCCAAATAGCCTGTGAAAGAGGCCTTACCCCCCCAAAAAATACAGATTAATAAGCATGAACAAGCTGTCTGACAACTCCATTTAAAAGACTGGTGGTTAAGCAGTTTATCCATAGCAAACAGATTTTCAGATATAATGTGAAGCCAAAGCTGAAGTGGCGCTGTGCGGACAGCAGGGTAGAGGAAAGCATTTATTCTGCAAGCCTTTTAACCCCATCGATCCAAACATAGTTGAATGTCTTTACTAAACTGTCATTAACTGATCATATTCACTACCCTCTAGGCAGAAATGTAGATCTGCATAGGTTAAAGCATTTGCATTACAGATTTTCATGTTAGTCACTCTGAGTGACATTTTAATTCAGGAATTGTAACACAATGAAGCAGTTTTAGGGAAAACAAATGTGTTCCAACGTGTTAACTGATATGTAAATGCAAAAGCCTCCGCTTCTGGTGATGAATCAACTGTTATCTGCCTGAAGCCTGTGCACTTCCACTTTTTTCATTACTATTAAGCATATTATTCCCTCCTCCTCCATATGAAACATGATCTCAGATCTTCACAAGAGCTTAAAGTTTATGCTATATTGACCTTTTTATGTCACACTCTGCCTTAATTACTGGTTAATTTGAGGGTTTATATGATTTCTTTGTCATCAGTCAAAAAATAGTGAGAGAAATTACATGCTGTCATCAGCATGGTGGCGAGATGTTAAAGGGTTCTGCAAAACCATTTTTATTTCAAATTATAATAATGCTGCTGCAGTATCTATATTTTTATAAACTTAGGGACACCTGGCTTTTGGTTGAAGTTTCAGGATGAACTTAAAGGGGTTGTCTCGCTACAATGATTGGGTTTTAATTAAAAGATCTTTAAAAAAAAGCATCTTTGCAATATATGTTCATTACAAATGTCCTACTGATTTTGAGTTAGCCCTGTTAGTAGGAGTGCATCAGCTTCTCAAATTTCTATAGCAGCTGACCTGTTTATCCTTATCTCACTGGCTGTCAGGTCTGAATGACTCATCACCTTTGAAGACAGGTCAGAGCAGAGAGCCCCTCCTGCACAGAATGCTTCTGTAGTGGAGGGAGGGGGAGGGAGGACTCTGGCTTCTGTGTCCCTGCTGCCTGGATTAACCCTGTGTGTGCCTGCTTCCTCCTGCTCTCTACACAGATAGATGTGACAGCAGTGACCCTGTGTGTTACTATAATCATGATGTGTCTGTGGAACTGTCACTTTACTAATACTATACAGATCAGGCATGTGAATACTTCATGCTGTGCTGTACTAGTGACACATAGTAACACTTCCCAGCTGCCCTGTGTCTGTTCTGACAGGGTTTGTTGTTGCTGGAGATGTGGAGACTTGTAAGCTAAGCAGGGGATATAGGAACACATGCAATCCCCTCTGCTATTAGCATACACAGCAGCTTCACAGACCTCTCTACACTCATAGATCAGCCCTCTCCTGCAACAGACCTAGGCAGGCAAACACATGGTTAACTCTGGCAGCAAACCCTCCCCCTTGCTGTATAGAAGTTAAGGAGCTGCCTGTGTGCTGAGGGGAGGGGGGAAGAGGGAGCAGAAGAGACAGACCAAGAAGCACGCCCCTCAATTCAACTATCAGGCTCACTGACAGGCTGAAAGCTTGTAATGAGACAACTCCTTTAAATGTCTTGTCATTTTTTTTATCAACTAAATGAGACCAGCTCATTAACTTTAGATTGCACATGTCCAACTGTTCAATGTTTCAGTACTTTTTACACAACTTTCTGATCTCTAACAAGGAGCTTAATGACAAAATTCACAACGGTATTTGATCCCTGAATCACCCAATAAATTTAGGGGATTAATTTGGTTTGGGATTTAAACACTAATCATGCTGCTCATATTTTGACATCATGAGACCAAGACAACACCTTCAGTTGATCAACAGTACCTCACCATTGTGAGGTTTCAAGCAGGATGTTTTCAGATGGAAGTGTCCCCTGAGCTTAGAGTGACAGAATAATCAGCAGGTCGTAACAGAGATACAGAGAGACTGGAAGAGTCACAGAAAGGCAAAGAAGTGGACGTCCTTTAGCTTTATCACACACTGATGACTGCTTCATTGTAAAAATGCCATGTGGAACCGGATGATGAGGAGGGAAAAATGGACGTGACAAAAAGAAAATAGGCCGTGGCAGGAAGTGGTTAAACATGCCTGGAGTTGCCTGGCATTCATCATCCGGTTCTGCAGGGCATTGTTTACAATGAAGCGGTCATCAGTGTGTGATGTAGCTAAAGTACGTCCACTTCTTTGTCTTTCCGTGACTCTTCCAGTCTCTCTGTATCTCAATCTGCTGATGACACACTATAACACTCTAAGCTTAGTGGCCACTTCTGTCTGAGAGCATCCTGCTTTAAGCCTCACAATGGCGAGGTACTGTTGATCAATTGTAAAGTGTTGTCTTGGTCTCATGATGCAAAAATGTGAACAGCATGATGAGGAGGACTGTTTAAATCCCATTTCAAATTAATCACCTACATTCATTGGGCGATTTAAGAATCAAACACCTGTTGTAAATCTTACCATTAAGCTCCTTGTTAAAGATCAGCAAGTTGTGCAAAAACTACTGAAACACTGAACAGTTGGACATGTACATTTTAAAAATTAAGAGATTTCTCATTTAGTGCATTTAAAAAATTCAAGACCTTTTATGTTAATCTTGAAATTTCAACTAAAAGCCAAATATCCCAAACTTTTTGTGATTAGCAATTTAATTAATGACCTTGTAGATGACTTACAGACTAGAATTGAAATATTTGCAGGTGATACAAAGCTCTGTAAGTAATCAACACAGAGTAGGATTATATACCATTACTATTAGGGAAGTTGGAGGCTTGGGCAGAGTAATGGCAAATAAAGTTTAGTATGGATATATGTTAGGCCGTGCATTTGGGCAGAGAAAATATAATGTTCAATTATGCACTAAATTGTATGATACCAGGTAAACTACAGCTGAAAAAGGCTTATTGATACTGATGGACAGTAGTCTAAAATTAGTGACCAATGCCAGGCAGCTGCTGCCAAGGCCAAAAAATTATGAAAATATAAAAACACAGCAAGTTCAAGTTCTTTGATTAGTTTGTTTCCGAAGATCTTTTATGTCGCAACTCTTCGGCCAAAAATACAACCTACAAGCAAGGAGAACAAAAAAAGACCATAGACTTTATTGGAAAGTAAAAGTCATGCAGTAATTTTATTATATATCACAAACACACCCAGCCAGCCAGTATCGCTCTGCTCTACACTGATGAAGGGGAAAACCCCGAAACAGCTGTCTGTAGATGATTGATAATGGCTTGGCTAATATCCCTTTTGCTTCTTAAAGATTCAGTGAGTCAGAAGCAAATTGAGGATTTGTTACATCAAATAGAGGGCACTTGAGTATCTCAGCTCCTTTCCCATAATGCCTTGTGATATGCAGATGCTTAGTAGAGGGCACAAAGGCAATCTCAAAACTCTAGACACCTATATGGTGCTCTCCCCAAGGAGAGATTTTCCCCTTTCTGAAACACAGCTTAAAATCAAACCTAGACAAAACATCGAACTCTGTTTCACTGTGGCCATGAGCAGGTTTCCTAGATGAGTTTCTTCCGGCACTCATCAGCAAAACCCTGGAACAGGCACATCTGCAGTGAAACAGTGTTTGATGTTTTGCCTATGCTTGAGTTTAATCTGTGTGAGTATAATAAAATTACTACACAATTTTTACTTTCCCATACAGTCTATGCTAAGGTCTTTTTTTGGTTCTTCTTGTTTGTAGGTTGTCTTTTTGACCAGAGTTTTGTGACATAAAAGATCTTTCGAAACAAACCAACCAGAGAACTTGGGACTTGCTGTGGGATGATATAATTTGTTGCAAAACCTTTAATATATATTGATGATGTTGTGGGCTTTGAGTTTTTATATTTTCAGGCGTAATTACGTTGTGTGTTCGGAAGGTTGCGCTGACCAGCGCAAGCACCCGCGGGGCGGGGGGTCTGGCAGCCCGCTGGCCCCATAGACATGCATTACTCACAGCGCGTAAATGCCGTGAATAATTCACATGTCACTTATCTCCCCCACGGCGTATTGTGCGAGCGGGGAGAGGAGGCGTAATCCATAGTTCTCTATGAGAACTGTGGATTACCGTAATTATTGGGACGTATTTCGCCCGTATTGAGCGCAATATGGGGCGAAATACATCCCAATTTAAGCCGTGTGAACACAGCCTTAGAATTATTACTTTGGAATTAAGACCAATTCCATTTACTCCAATTGTGGATTGGAACACATACTTATTATAAATAAAATCATGATATGCATTAAAGTAGATGTAGACTCTCAAGACAGAAACATAGTTTTGCCTATAAGCAAATCACTAGTTAGGCCACATATGGAATATTGAGTACATTTTTTAGCACCAGAAGGAGGACATAGTTAAGCTGGAGCAGGTACAGAGGATGGTGACAATATAATGTTGGTTGGGGGAATGGGTGGATTGCAGGACCAAGACAGGGTATCAAACTTGGGGTTATTTAACCTGGAAAAAAGACAGCGTGGGGGCGATTAAATTACCTTGTACAAATTTGTGAAAGGACAGTACAGAGATCTCTTTTGTGATCTTTTTACACTTGGGTCTGTAACAACGACTACAACAGGACATGCTCTACGCCTAGAGGAAAAAGGTTTCACCATCGTCAGAGATAAGGATTCTTTACTGTAAGAGCGGTGAGACTATGAAACTCGCTGCCACAAGAGGTTATGATGGTGGAGTCAATAAAAAAGATCAAGATGAGTTTATGCGCCTTTCTTGAAAAAAAGTAATATCACAGGTTATGACGATTAGGTTCTGGAGATTTGTTTATCTGATTGCCAGATTTGAGGTAAGGAAGGAATTTTTCCTCCTGTGTGAAGCATTTGGCTCCATGGAGATTTTTACCTTCTGGATCATCACAGTGGGATTGTAGGTTGAACTCTTTGGACTTGTGTCGTCTTCCAACCTTATCTACAATGTTACTATTAACCACTCTCAGACAGACACACTGCTCATTTGTAATACAATGCAGAGAGGCTCATATAGCGACATGTGACATTTCAGAGCAGATGGAAATCTATTCTTAAACTTTCTGCCATAAGTGAATAGCGTGCTGAATTGACATTTGTGCATTTTAAGTAGAAAAGTATATACATTTCATTAGCATCTGAAGTTTAGATATTTAATATTTTGACAGCTACATTTTAAATGCTGTGATTTTCATGCAGCATTTCTCAGTAGCATGCACTGAAGTTCAAGAAAATATTTTGTTCCACATAGCCAAAGCTGCTATATCTGGACATGACCTTATATTTTGTAAGTTTAACTAGAGCTCTCTTAAATTATTCAGTCCTGTTCATATTGGGTTTAAACCTTCACTAGAAGGATCGTATACCAATATAAGGAAGGTTTTGGCATATACCACTGTAAAGAAATACAGTGGCAGATATCACCCACTGTATACTTTTTTCCCTCTACTTGTGCCTGTGTGTGCCATAGTCTCTTTATGCTATTCCATACCGTTAAAAAAAATATATATAGCAATATTTGCTGTCTCCACCTATTCCAAGTTAATGTGGCATATTTTTGGCATGCACTGGGCTAGTGGCAACCTATAGATGTGTTTAGTGAACATACCCCACACGCATCTAAAAAATATTTTGGGGTGTCTAAATTTATGCTGATTTTCTTAAATTTTTATTACATTGTGTCCTTGTATGTTTGGGGATGTTGTGTAATAGTAGTGTAATATAATATTTTAATTTAAACCCCTTACCGACATTTGCCGAAAATTAAAACGGGAATGCGGGAAGGGGGTTCCCGAAAATTGCCGTTAGTACGTCAAGGCATTTTGCGCGCTCACAAGGGGGCGGCAAGATCGGGGCAGGAACCGGGGGGTATATTCCCCTGGCACATGCCGCTTCCCCCACCCCCGGATTGAGCCGCCGCGGGGGTTTAAAACCCCCCGATTTCGCGACATCTGGTGCGACATCGCGGATGGCGGGCGGCAGGAGTAGCTCCTGCTGCCGCCGACCCCGGGCGCGTAAGGGGCCTGAGCCCGGTACGACTCCTACCAGGCAGGGGGATGCTAATGACGAAACGGGTTGTTGGGCTTCAGTTGCCCAATGATTGGGCGTGCAGACAGTCCATGGAACCACATAAATATAAGCTGTATGCTGATCCCATTGCATGCGACTACGATCGTTCATGCAAATTCCCCCTGGGGAAAAGTGTAAAAAGTGAAAAAAAAGTAAAACACAAACACAAAAAAAAAAAATAAAAACACGTCACCCCCTTTTCCCCCTTAAAAACGCCAATCCCCCCCAAAAAAGTCAAAAATAAAAAAAAGTCCCCATTTTGGGGGTATCCCCGCGGTGGAGCGACCACCCTAAAAAATCTGTCACGTTAATTAACCCGTACGGGAACGCCCCGAAAAAACAAAAAAACATCACAAATTTCAAATTTTGTACATCCTGCAGCACATAAAAGGGAAAAAAAGCGATCAAAAACAAATATAAACGCCAAAAGTTGTCCCTTTTTAAAAACGTAGTCATCCCGCAAAAAAAAAGTCCTTACCATCTGTATACGGAAAAATTAAAAAAGTTTGGTTTTAAAGATAGCAGCATAAATATTTTTTTAAAACACTTTAAAAAACACTTTTTTTTTAAAAAAAAAAAAGTACTTTCAAAAAAAAAACTCATAAATTGGGTACACCTAATTTCGTCTCAACCCCACAGGAAAAAACAAATTTGTCCGGATACTGAAGGGAAAAACCCTTTTTAAAAAAAAAAATAAAAAACACTGCTAGGTTTTTCAGTATTTTCTTCACCCTGCCTTCCAAAAAACAATTTAAAAAGCGATCTTTAAGTCTTGCCCCCCCTAAAATGTTACCAAAAAAAACGTCAATCATCCCGCAAAAAAAAATCCCTATACGCTCCATAAACAAAAAAAATAAAAAAATTATGGCTCCAGACTGCGGTATCAAAAACGTTTTTTCCCTTTCAAATAAAGTGTTTTTTTTTGGTGTAAAAGCATTTAAAAACATAAAAAAAAAAATATACAAAGGGGGATCGCTGTAACGATCAACCCCTGCTGAGAAAACTAGCATGTCATTTTTACGCACAGTGACCGCTGTAAAAAAATAAAAAAAAAAAAACCCCTTCCCCCGGGATTGCTTTTTTGCCTCCTACAAAAACCCTTTAATAAAAAGTGATCAAAGCATCACACCCCCAAAAAACCCAAAAAAACTCACTCATTCCCCCAAAAACAACCCCCACAACCCCAGCTCCATATGCAAAAATTAAGAAAGTATGCGTCGAAAAGGACAACATAAAAAAGAAACTTTTAATAAAATCCTTCTATTGTGTAAAGTAATAAAACAAAAAAAAAACTATATAAAATTTTTATCTTTTTGTAATTGACCACCCCCCATATAAATTTTTCCCGTATTTATCCCTATTTTCGAATACTGTAAAAATGAAGCCCAAAAAAAAGGCGGAACTGCGTTTTTTCCCCCCCCCATTTCCATGGCCCAATGCTAAAAAAAAAAAATACGCAAACCGTGCCCCCAAAAAAAGCACATACACCCCCAGATGAGATCCCCAAAAGGGTGTTGAAACAAAAAGGGAAATTTTGGAGGTTTCACCTGTTTTAAGTACTTTGGGGGCTTTGCAGAAAACGCCCGGCCCCCCACCCAAAATCTGTGCGCCCAAAACCAAAAGCGCTCCCTCCCCTTTTACCCCCCCCCATGCGCCAAAAAACATTTACACCCACTGAGGAAAGCCGAAATTGAAGAAATTTCGTAAACAATTTTTGGGGCTTTTTTTTCAAATTCCTTGTAAAAATAAAAAATTTTTTGCTAAAAAAGAGATTATTGGAAAAAATTATATTTTTTTTATTTTAGAGCCGAACGCTAAAAAAAATTTGTGAAACGCTGTGGGGTCGATAACTCACTACACCTCTGGAATATTTCCGTAAGGGGGGTAGTTTCCAAAAGGGGGGTTTTTAGGGGTATTTTTTAAGTTTTGGGAAACCTTAGGGGGTCCGCAAACCGAATGGCCCCTAAAAAAAATTGTAAAAAAAAATGAGGCCCCCAGTCCCGTAGGGGTTTCCCCTATTCTGGGGCTGGGTTTTAGCCCAAAAAAGCACAGGGCCACATATGGGATATCCGAAAAGGAGAATCTGGGAATCAAATTAATTTTGCATTTTCCCCCGATCACATTTTCCTATTCTTGTCAATATGTAAAAAAATTTAAAAAACTGCAAAAAAAAAATGAAATTTTGAAAATTTTACTTCCACTTTGCTTTAATTCCCGTGAAACACCAAGGGGTTTTTTAAACTTCCCAATTCGGTTTTTAAATTTAAGGGGTGTAGTTTTTTAGTGGGCATTTTTGGGGGGATCTAAATACAGGTCATTTAAAGTCAATTAAACGGACTGGTCCCCAAAAAAATGTATATTGCAAATTTTTTTTTGAAAATTTGAAAATTTAATAAATTTTTTAAAACCCCTAATGTCGTAAACAAAAAAAAAAAACATTTAAAAAAAAAAGAGCCAAACTCAGCAGACAAAAGGTAATCTATTATAAACTATTTTAGTGGGAAAACTTCTGTCTTACATCAGAAATTTTTTTTAAGTTTTAAATTGGTAAATTTTTTTAATTTTTCACCATAATTTTGATTTTTTTTCACAATAAAAACATTTTTTTTGGGCCCAAAATTTTTACTATCTTAAGACAATGTGTCCGAGAAAACATCTTTGAATAAAGGATATTTTTAAAATGTCAAAAAAAATTTTTTCTACAAAAGTGACAATACAAATTTAAAAAAAAGGGCTCTGTCAGAGAGTCCCAAAAAATGGCCCGGCGGTAAGGGGTTAAAACAGGGGTTCACATAGAGGTGCCCCCTCCTTTGAAATAAGATTTTAAGCTGAACACAGAACTTGAGTTTTGGGGGGGGGGGGGGGAAAAAAAAAACTGGATTTATTGAACATTCTTTTAACCCATAACATAAAAGTGAAGTTAATAATATAACTTAGATGTTGTAAACCCCAAACACGCCCTGTCCGGAAAAAGTACGCGCCCGTATAACATGTATGAATAACTTCCCCTCTGACTGAAACTCACGTCTTTTTTAAAAAAAAACTCAATGTATGCATTTTAATTTCCCCCATTTTTGACTAATAAACACTTTGGAGTGTTTTGAATTTTATATTATTCCATGGGAAAGGGCAAGCCCCTATCAACAACACCCCCCCCTTTCAATTTTTTTTTTTTTGTGAGTGCCACCCTAACAAGCAATATAAATTACAAGGGCATGGAGTGATGGTAGCATCTTCTCTTTGAATATAGAGCAGTACGTCTTTGAAAATTTATGATCCCCCCTCAATGGAATGTCTTGGGGGCCCAAAAAAATATTGGCACCCCCCCAATTCTGTCAGATAATACCATTTCTTCCTGAAAATGATTTCATCACAAATTCTTTGGTATTATTATCTTCATTTATTTGTCTTAATGGAAAAACCACAAAAAGAAATTGTCAAAAAACCAAATTGGATATAATTCCACACCAAACAAAAAAGGGGGGGACAAAAGTATTGGCACTGTTTAAAAAATATGTGATGCTTCTCTAATTTGTGTAAAAAACAGCACCTTAATTTTACCTGTGCACCTAAAAGGTTTTGGGCAATAAAAAAAATCAACTAGCAGCCAGTTACAGGGATTAAAGTTTGAATAAACCTTGCCCCTGGGTCCTTGTGTGCCCACATTGAGCATGGAGAAAAAAAAGAAGACCAAAGAAGTCTGAGGGTTGAGAATCCCAATTTTGGGGGAAGCATAGCATTTAAGGTACAAGTCCATCTCCAAAGACCCGAATGTTTTTTGTTTCTACCTGGCAGTGTCATCAAGAAGTTTAAAGCCCCTTTGGCCATTTTGGCTAACCCCTCTAGATGTGGGGAAAAGAAAAATTTAGATGATTTCAAAGCAAGTTGGGGATGGTGGAAAAGAACCCCGCAACATCCAAACAATTCAACGCCCTGCAGTCCCGAGGGTACAAAATTACCCTACACCTTTCCCCTTAAAAAAGGGACTGTATTAGGATACCAGTAAAAAAAACCCATTCTTCCCCCCCAAAATAAAAAACCGGTGGAGTTTGCCAAACTTACCTGGAAAGCCAAAACTTTTTTGGAAAAAGGGTTTTCTGGTCAGATGAGACAAAAGTAGAACTTTTTTGGAAAAGGCAAACAACTAGAGTTTACAGGAAAAAAAAAAAGGCATTCAAAAAAAAGAAAAACGGTCCCCCCATAAAAAGGGAGGTTCCCTGATGTTCTGGGGTTTTCTTTGCTGCCTCTGTACTGGATCTTACCGGGCAGGCATTAGAAGTCTGAAACTACCAACAAATTTTGCGATAATGTAGGCCCAGGTAGAAAGCTGGTCTCCCTCAGAGGTCATGGGGCTTCCCGCAGGCAATGACCCAAAACACACTTCAAAAAAACACTAGAAAATGGGTTTTAGAGAAAGCACTGGGGGTTCTAAAGGGCCAGCAATGAGTCCCCGACCTAACCCATAAACACCTGGGAGAGATCCAAAAAGGCAGTTTGAAGAAAGGGACCCTTAAAATCTCGGGACCTGGGGCAGTTTCCAAAGAAGAATGGGCAAAATTCCAGCAAGGGATTGTAAGAAACCATTGATGGGTTCCGGGAAACGGTTGTTTCCG
>JAODAL010082671.1:0-11499 GCA_025379985.1 Phyllomedusa bahiana
TTAAAATTTCTGAAAGCGCTTCTAAAGGGTTTGGGCAGAAACCAACCACGGGAATGGGGGACGACGGGAAAACCCATTAAAAAACTAGAGATGGGCAAATTTTTCTCAAAAATTGGGTTTCCCTTTTCCCCGAGGGCCAAATTTCCCCCGACAAAAAAAAACTTCGGAACCGAATTATTTTGGGGACAATCGCTTTAAAAAAACCCGTTTTTTCCAGGCTCCCACAGAGCCTGAAAGGGGTGCGTAGAACGTTGTGCCATCCCTTAAAAATAGCAGAGGGAGTTTGGTTTGGTCTTCATACAAGGTGTGTTTTTGTATGACACCCACATGACTGCCCCCCGCTTTTAAAAAACCCTTTTCACTCAAAAAATTCCCTGGGCATTTAAGAGGGCAAAACTGACCAAAAAAAAAGGGGGGGGGGAAATTTGTACCCTTATAAAGCCCAGGGCAGGGGGGACACAGGGGAAAAAAAAAAAGCTGAGGGGTTTAGGGGGCAACGTAAAGAAAACAGAGTGTGGATTGTGGCGGCAGCCACAGCACCCTGAGGCAGAGAGTGGCCCCAATGACTTTTCTGGAGGGGGCAAAAACAAGAAAGGCCCAAAAGAAGTGGCCCCAATGACACAGTGTGGGGGGTTGGGGGGCATCAACAGCAGAAAGCAGCATGGGGTAAAGCCCAGTGGCACAAGGGAAAATTCTAGAGGTGAAAAAATTAAAAGGATTGGGCCCCACAGAGGGGGCACAATGACACAGTTTTGTAGGTCACGGCAGCAGCAAAAACAGCAGCATGAGGTCAGCCCATGGCACAATGACAGAGGTGTAGGTCCACGGCAGCAGCCACACAGAAAGCATGAGGTCAGAGAGAGGGCACAATGACATTCTGGAGGTGGCAAAAACATTAGTAGGCCACAGATGGCAAAAAGACAGAATGGAGGGAGGGGCGGCACCCAGAAATGAGGCAGTAAAGGGGCCCCAATTTACTTTCTGGATTTTGGCCCAAAAAACAGAAGTGGGGCCACAGAGTGGAAAAATGACAGAGGGGTGGGGGGGTCACAGCAAGCAGAATGAGGTCAGGGGAAGGGGCAAAAATAAAATACAGTGTGGAGGGGCAGGGGCGCGCAGCATGGGGTCGGCATTCCCCAAAATAAAATTCTGGGAGGGGAAAAAACAGGAGAGGGGCCACAGAGGGGCACAATGACACAGTGTGTATTTCGGGGGCCCAGCAGCCACAGCCCACATGGGGTCAGAAGGGGCACAAATGACACGTGTGTAGTCCCCGGCAGCAGCCACAGCAGCACATAAGGTCGGGACAGGGCAAAATGAAAACGTGTGTAGGTCAGGGCAGCCAGATGAGGTAAACAGGGGGAAACAATGGACATTCGGGGGTTGGGCCAAAAACGAAAGTGGGGGCCACAGAGTGGCACAATGCCCAAAATGTGGAGGTCCCCCAAGAAAAGCAGCAGAAAGAGGCCCGAGAGTGGCACAATGAAACAGTGTGGGGGGTCACGGCAGCAGCAGCATGTGGGGTAACAGGGCACAATGACTTTCTGGATTGGGGGGGAAAAAAACAGTACGGGCCAAAAGAGTGGCCCCCAATTTGACAAAGTGGAGGTAAAGGGCCAGGCGCAGATGGGGTTTCGGGAGAGGGGGCAAAATTTACATTCTGGAGGTGGAAAAAAAACAGTAGTGGGACACAGATGGCAAAAAGGACAGAGAGGGAGGCACAGCGGGCATGAGGTCGGGCGGGTGGCAAAAAGGGACATTCGGGAGATGAAAAAAACGGGAAGTGGGCCCCACAAGGGGCACAATGAAACAGTGGGAGGTCACGGCAAGCAGCACATGGGCAGAAAAGGGGCACAATGACATTCTGGGGGTGGAAAAAAAACAGTAGTAGGCCCCCAAGAGTGGACAAAAAACAGAGAGTGGGGGGTCACAGAAAGCAGCAGCATGGGTAAAGAGGAGGGCACAATGACACAGTTTGGGGGGCCCGGCGCACCCAGCATGAGGTCGGGCTGGGCACAATGACATTCGGGAGGGGGCCAAAAACAGGAGCAGGGCCACAGAGTGGCACAAGGGACACAGTAGGGAAATTTCAGGGGCCCAGCCACAGCAGCATGGGGTCAGTAGGGGGCACAAGGGACTTTCCCCTGGAGGGTGGCAAAACATTTATGGGCCCAAACGGGTTTGGGCAAAAAGACAGAGAGGGGGGGGGTGACGGGCGGGCAGCAGAAAAATAAAAGAAGTGGAACAATGACATTCTGAAGGGGGCAAAACAGTAGTACCCAACAGGGGGCCCCAATGACAGGGTGTGGGGGGTGGGGGGCAATCCATCCCTGGTAAAGAGGGTTTGGTGGCAAGGGAGAAAACTGTCACCAAATTTTTTGGGGAAACAGGGGGGGTCGAAAAATCAAAAATATTGGCTGGGGCAGGTATTTTGAACCCAACCTTTTCCCCACATTTTGGGGTTGAGGCCCCTTTTCTGTGTAGCCCTGAGCCAAAGGGCATTGGTGTGTGGAAAACCCCGGGCGATCCCCCCCTTTATTCATTTAAAAGGTAAAGGAGTTCCCCCTTTCCCCGGGGAAAAACCGGGTTCCCTTTGGGGGTTTTAACAAGGGCCCCGGGCCGCACTGAAAAACCTGTCTTGATGCCACACTACTCCCCCGGGAAAGGACAGTTTCCCTCCCACTGCAAACACGGAAAAGTTGGCCAAAATCCATTTGGCTGCCCAGAAACCCAAGCGGATTTTAAACTGGGGTGGAAAAAAGCTGCCCAAATTTTAGGCCCCCCCACCTTTTTGGTTAAAGGGTCTGCCCCGGGGTCCGCTGTGCTGCGGGTTTGGTACTGCCCTCCCCACGGGGCGATTTGAAGAAGTTTGCTATCAGTGATCCGACTCGGGGTTTGCTGCTGATGGGTTTGGAAACGGGTTCCTCCCCCACCCCCCCTTTCCCCAAAGGCCCCCGGGGCCCTTAGTACTGAGCGTAAAGGGAACCCCCCCGGTCAGACCTGCCCCAAAAGGAGGGCCAATAAAGCGGGGAAAATAAACTTTTCAACCCCGTACCCCGGGCGACTGACAAAAAAACTTTGGGCCTCCCAACAAACGGCGGGTTTGGTACGCAAAAGAGCGGCCACGGGGCTGACATCAAAGTTACACGGGGATTACCCGGGTCCGCCTGGAAATCATCAAAAAATTTTTAATCCCCCTTTCCCTCTGTTCTTTTACAGCCCCTGCCCAACATGTGAAAGGTTGGAATTCCAACGGAGGAAACTTTGCATATCAGAGTGTGTTGGGGGGGCCCAAATTCTGCCGGCTGAAACTGGGAGGGTTTTCCTGGCTTTGAGGAATGAAGTGCAGCACATTTTTCCGGGCCCCTTTTCAAAATTTTTTCTGAAGATCGGGGGGAAGCCCAAAAGGGAAAACCTTTTCACAACCAGATTAAAAACCACTGCGCCATGCAGGGCGCAGGGACCTTCCCCCCTCTTTTAAAGGGGCGCGGCCCACCTTTTTCCTCCCATTGTCCGTCCCAGGTTCCGTTTTGCAGTTGGCGCCACAAAACGAATTCTTGCTGCATGACGCGGGGGCAGTTCCTCCCCTGGGGGAAACTTCGTTCGCCGAGGCAAAAACCAGGTGTAGAACTGCGTGACACCGCTGTGTCATAAATTTTGGTATTAAAGAAGATTTCTTTGGGAGGTGAGATGGTGGTGGGTGGGGAGGAGGAGGAGGAGGGGACATTGGCGCAGGAGCCCCCGTTTGACAACGGGAGGAGAAAGCGGGGGTCTCCTTTTTCCAAAAAATTTTTGGTGGCCCGGGCAGGGAAACATATTCCCCCCAGTGGGCCGTAAAGGACATGTACGGGCCCGACCGTAGTTAAACTCCAGAGGTCCGTTCTGCCAAGGGACCCTTTTTAAAAAAAACCGATAAGCTCAAGGACTGGCCCCTTTTTTTCTACATATTTTGAATTTCAAAGGGAAAGCCTTTTTGGAAACGAAATAACGGGTTGGAACCCCTCCAACTGGCCGGGCCCCAAGCCATTATTCCCTGAACGGGGCAGAAATCCCCCATTTGGAAAGGGAGGGACCATACCAACAACTTTTGGGCAGGAGCACGGCCCAGCTTCTTTACCTTAGGGGTTGGAAGCAAAATGTTGTCTCCCTTTTCAAACCCCTCGTGAACGGGCTGCGGGCAAATGGAACGAGGAAAGGAGAATGGGGCCGAAGATGATGTTTAAAGAGAAAAAACTACCCCCTTTTACTTTTTGCCTATAGATTCTACATATACCCATATACGGGGCCTCTGGTTCTTTAGCAAAAAAACTGCCACAACCCGGCCGGGGTAGCTGATTTTAAACCCCCCAACCCTCCGCACTGAGTGGGTACGCCGCCCCCTGGCTCGCTGACCCCTGTGCCCCTACTTTTTTGGGCCTGCGAAGGGGGGTTTTTTCCCCGGGGGCCCCTTGGCTCCCCACCTCAAAAACTGCTCTCTCCCGTGGGTCACGGCCACCAAAACCCCTTGCCCGGCGCGCCGCTGCCTGACCCCCCAAGCCCCGGGCCCCTCTTTTCCCTTCAATGAATTAAGCCCTTCCCTTTAAAAAGATCCCCAAAGGGGTCAGCTACATCCAATCTATTTGTTTTTTCATCGTCATGTGTCCTCATCACCCGGGTTTTGGGATGCAGGGGGGCTGACCCCTCACAAAAATGAACCCCCCATGCCACCTCAAAATCTTACTTTTGCTGCCTATTAAGAAAACAGGGGGTGTTTGGGCCCCAAATTTTTTGCTTCCCAATTTGCTCGACCCGCCCCCCCCAAAAATTTTTCATCCTCGGGTATAAATTGGGGCTGAGGCCCGACCACAAAAGATGATCTCCCGGCTGAGGGGAAAAAGGTTTGGGGCAAGGGGGTTGAGGGCAGGGGAGGGGCCCCCCTGGAACCCCCCCTCCCGGGGAAAGCCCAATAAGGGTTGTGTCTGGGCGTTTTCCCCCCGCCCCCTTGGCCGGGGGTTTTCCCGATGTCATCTGGGAGGGGGTGGGGGCCTAAATCCAAACCCAATCAAGAACCATTGGGGTTTCTTTAAAAACACACGGGCCCCTAGATAACACGGCATTGTGGCCTTTACCGGGGTGAACCCCCCGCGAAGTCCCCCTTTCTGTGCGGGGACCCGGGGCCCGCCCTGGTATGTTTGTTCCCCCGCCACTCCCCAGGTGAAGAGCCCCCCACCCCCTGCCCCGAAAATACTGTTTTTTTTCTAAAATTTTACAGCCCCTTTTTGAAGAAGATATCTGTAAATGATAAAAAACACACTGTGTATTTGACTCCCCAAATTTAACCCACTAAAAAGCTTGGGGAACCCAGAATATTTAAAATTGCGCTCCAAAAAATGGGCAGGAAAATTTAAAATTTTTATGTGCCTTTTAAAAAAATCTTTGTATTTTTACTGAATATAAAAGCACAAAAAGGCTTAAATTTAAACCTTTCGGATATGAATTATGCTAAGAATTTCTTCTGTGGCGGTGAAAAAAAAAAGTTTCTTTTACTGAGTACAACTGCGAAAAAACCTTTTTTTAACCCTTTTGGGTGTAAAATTTGGGGAAAAGAAATTTAGTAGCCCCAAAAAATAAACCCGCTTTGTACGGTTTTTCAAAATTTTGTATTTTTTCCCCTACACAACAAAAGGAAAACTTTTTAAATTTAAACCCTTTGGTTATGAATTATTCTTACAGAAAAAATTAATTTTTTTGGGGGGTGAAATAAACGGTTTTTTTAGTCAACCCACAGCATCCGTAAAAAAACGCTTAATTAAACCCTGGGATGGAAAAGTGCAAAAGAAATTTTAGCAAACCCCCAAAAATACGGCTTTGTATTTTGGGTTTCAAAGGCGTGTTTTTTACGCTACACAACAAAAAGAAAAACTTTTAAAACCTTTGGGGTTTTAATTTTGAAAAAAAAAAAATATTTTTTGGCGGTGAAATAAAAGTTTTCTTTTAGCACCACAGCAAAGAAAAAAACGCTTAATTTAAAACCCCTGGTTTTAAAAATTCCAAAAAAAATTGAGTAACCCAAAAAAATACAAGCTTTGTAGCGTTTTTACAAAGGGTTTTTTTTTACGCTCACAACCAAAAGGAAAACTTTTAAATTTAAACCTTTGCCTTTTGAACTTTGCTACAGGAAAAATGTATTTTTTTTTGGGGGGGTGAAATAAACGTTTTCTTTTTGTCACCACCCCGAAGGGCCCAACAACGCTTAATTAACCCCTGGGTTAAATTTGGGAAAAAATTGAACAACCAAAAATATGAGCTTTTTGTGTGTTTTACAATTTGGGGGTGTTTTTTTACGCCTAAACAAAAAGAGGGAAAACTTTTAAATTTAACCTTTCCCTTTTGAATTAAAGCTACGGAAAAATGTCTTTTTGGGGTTTAAAAAAACGGTTTTTTTTAGTCACCACAGAGAAAAAACAACGCTTTTTTAACCTCTGGTTTTAATTTGCTAAAAAAAATTTAGTAACCAAAAACTAAAGTTTTGTAGGGTGTTTACAAAAGGGTTTTTTTTTTCGCTACACAAAAAGAGGAAAAATTGTAATTAAAACCCTTTACATTGTGAAATTATGCAAAAGGAAAAAAAAAAATTTTTTTGGGGGTGAAATTTAAAATTTTCTTTTATTTTACCCCATACCAAACAATGCTTTTTAAATTTAAACCCCGGGTTTTAAAAATTTTGGGAAAAAATTGAGTAAAACCAAAAAAATAAAGTTTTTTTTGCGTGTTAAAAAGGCGTGTTTTTTTCGCTACACCCAAAAGAAGAAAAAATTTTAAAAAAAACCTTGCCTGGGGAATTATTTCTACGGAAAAAAGTATTTTTTGGCGGTGAAAAAAAACGTTTTCTTTTATTCACCACAGCGGGAAACAAGATTAATTAAAACCCCTGGATGTTTAAAATTTGGGAAAAAAAAAATTTACAACCAAAAACCCAGCTTTTTTTGCGTTTACAATGGCTTTTAAATTTTTTGTCCAAAAACAAAGGAAAAAATTGTAATTAAAACCCTTTTGCTTGTGAATTTGTACAGAAAAATGTCTTTTTGGCGGGAAAAATTTTTTAAAAGGTTTTTTTTTGTCACCACAACACCCGAACAACGCTTAATTAAAACCCCTGGGTGTAAATTGCGCAAAAGAATTTAGCACCAAAAAAAAAATTTTGCTTTGTAGGGGTGTTACAATGGTTGTTTTTTTTACCCTCACCCAAAAAGAAAAAAACCTTTGTAAATTTAAACCCTTTGGTTATGAATTTTTGCTACAGGGAAAAAAATTTTTTTTTGGCGGTTTAAATAAACGTTTTCCTTTTTGTCACCAAAAGCAGCAGAAAAAACTCTTAAATTAAAAAAATCTGGATTGGGAAAATGCGCCAAAAAAAATTAGTAACCCAAAAAAATACAAGTTTTTGAGAGTTACAAAGGGTGTGTTTTTTTAGCAACCCCAAAAAGAGGAAAACTTGTAATTAACCCTTTTTGGGTTTTGAACTATGCTCAGGAAAATTTTATTTTTTTGGGGGTGAAAAAAAACTTTTCCTTTTTGTCAAACCCCAAAACAGCCAACAACCCCTTAATTAAAAAACCCCCGGAATGTAAATTGCGCAAAAGAATTGAAAAACCAAAAAAATAGACCCTTTTTTGTGTGTTACAAAGGCGGTTTTTTTTTCCCCTACAAACAAGAGGGAAAAATTGTAATTTAAACCCTTCCCCTTTTAAATTTTTTCTAAAAGGAAAAAATTTTTTTTGGGGGGTTTAAATAAAAAGGGTTTTTTTTTTTCACCCCAGCAAAAACAACCTTTTTAACCTCCCGTGATGTAAAATTTTGTTTTAAAAAAAATTTTAGTAAAAACCCAAAAAATAAAAGTTTTTTTGCGTGTTAAAATGGGGTTTTTTTTTTACGCTACACAAAAAAGAGGAAAACTTGTAATTAAAAACCCTTTACTTTTGAATTAAGCAAAAGGAAAAAAATTTAATTTTTTGGGGGGTGAAATAAACGTTTTTTTTTAGTCACCACAGTAGCCAAACAACGCTTTAAATTTAACCCCTGGGGTAAATTCGCCCCAAAAAAATTGAGTAACCAAAAATTTCAAGTTTGAAACGTTTTAAATGGCGTGTTTTTTTACGCTAAAACAACAAGATAAAAAATTTGTAATTTAAACCCCGCTTGTGAATTTTGCAAAAGGAGAAAGTATTTTTTTGGCGGTTTAAATAAAAGTTTTCTTTTAGTCACCACAGAGCCGAACAAAAGATTAATTAAACCCTGGATGTAAAATTGCGCAAAAAAATTGACAGCCAAAAAATACTACTTTGTAGCGTGTTACAATTGGGGTTTTTTTTAAACCCAAACAAAAGAAAAAAAATTTGGGAATTAACCTTCGGTTATGAATTTTTCTACAGGAAAAAAAATTTTTCTTTGGGGGGTTAAATAAACTTTTTCTTTTAGTCCCAGAAACGCGAACAAGCTTAAAATTTAAACCCCTTTTAGTAAATTGGGGCCAAAAAAAAAATTGAGGGAACCAAAAAAAAACAGCCCTTTTTAGCGTGTTAAATGGCGTGTTTTTAATCAACCCAAAAAAGAGGGGAAAACTTGTAATTAATCTTCGCTTGTTTAATTAAAGTACAGGAAAATTTTAAATTTTTGGCGGGAAATAAACGGTTTTTTTTAGTCACCCCCCGCAAAAAAAACAAAGCTTTAAATTAAAACCCTGGATGTAAATTTTCGCAAAAGAATTGAGTAACCCCAAAAACCCACAAGTTTTTTGTACGTGTTACAATGGCGTGTTTTTAAAACCCACACAACAAGAGGAAAACTTGAATTAACCTTTGCAAAAAAAGAAAATTTTGGGTACAAGGGAAAAAAGTCCTTTTTTTTGGGGGTTTTAAATAAACATTTTCTTTTAGTTTCCCCCCAGCCGAACAACGCTTTAATTTAAACCCCCGGATGTAAATTGCGCAAAAGAAATTTAAAAAACCAAAAAATACAGCTTTGTAGCGTTTAAACCAAAGGCGTGTTTTTTTTCGCCCACTACAAAAAGGAAAAAATTGTAAAAAACCTTTGCTTGAAATTTTGCTACAGGAAAAAAAAACTTTTTTGGCGGTGAATATTTAAAAATTTCTTTTAGTCAGCACAGCGCAAAACAACGATTTAAATTTTTCCCCTAGATGAAATTGCGCAAAAGAATTTTAGAAACCCCAAAAAAACAGCCTTTTTTAGGGGGTTTACAATTTGGGATGTTTTTTTTTGCCCACCAAAAAAGAGGGGAAAAATTGAAAAAAACCTTCACTTTGAATTTGCTTTCATGGAAAAATTCTTTTTTGGCGGGAAAAAAGTTTTTTTTTTACACCAGACAGCAGAAAAAAACGCTTAATTAACCCCTGGATTAAAAAATTTCGCAAAAGGAAATTTAGCAAAAAACCCAAAAAAAACCAGCTTTTTAGCCCTTTTTTACCCAAAGGCGTGTTTTTTACGCTACAAAAAACAAAAGGAAAAACTTTTTAATTAACCTTCGCTTGGAATTATGCACAGGAAAAAAAGTTTTTTTTTTGGGGGGTTTAAAAAAAAAGGTTTCTTTTTAGTCACCACAAAAAAAGAAAAACAACGTAATTAACCCCCGGATTAAATTTGCAAAAGAATTGAGCCTAAAAAAGAAATGGTATTTTTTAAATTTTAAAAACGCTGTTTTTTTTTAAAAAAATACAAACGGAACAGGCTTAGGGCCCCCTTTGTATATTCAATGTGCTGTGGGGTTTGATAGCATTTTAAAAAGTATATGCAAACTGCAATGGACACACACTTGACTTCAGATCCAATATCCCACAAAATTTAGGGAAAAAAAACGTTAAGAGAAGCAGACCTGAACAAGCTGAGACACCCCCCAAAAATCCGTATAAAAAAACAGTTTTTTTTTGTACAAAATATCATAAGCAAAGGGGGGCCCGCCCCCTTCCCAACAGTTTCAGTGGGGGAAACGGTATGAGCTCCCCGCGTCGCGGACTTTAAAAAGTGCCGGGGACGTCACAGAAAACCCGCCGGGGCTTGATTGGCTTTATCTTTTGCACAATGTCAAGCAAAGGGTATGCCCCCTTTTTCCCCCAGAGTTCCCTTGGGCCCCCTGTAACGCCATGGGCTCGCAGCCCCTTTTATCAACCCAAAAACACACTTCGTTCACCGCGAATTTCCCCAAAGTTCACTTCGTTCCGAACTTTAAATTTTCCTGAAAAATTTTTAAACAATTCCAAATTCGTTAGAATCAATTCGCCCCCCTCTCTAAATTTTAACCAAAGGGGGCATTTTTGACCAATCCCAAAAGCAAAAGGCGGGACAATTTTCCAATTTCGTAAAAAAAATTTAAAAAGAGCTGATTGGTTTAAGTAGTTCGGGGGGGTTGGCCCATCCCCCGGGCCAAACAGTGCGTGAGTTAAATTGGGCCCATGGTAGTATTGGGGAATCGGGGCCCCTTTAAATCTCGGGGTTTTGTGCGGGCCGGACAATTTTGTAAAAAAATCTTTTTTTTTGGGTTGGAAAAAAAAATTTTCTTAAAAAAAAGCAAAAAAATTCTATAAACTACATAAAAAAAAATCCCTAACAAAAGCGTTTTTCGCCGTAAACCGGGGCAACATCCCGGAAATTTCGATATAGAAATTTGCCCGGGGAAAAACAGTAATTCAAATTCTGTAAGCTCTTCTCATTTGGGGGCATAAAACCCGCCAATCAGAATAGGAGCGACAAGGGCCCATTAAAAAACCCCTTGGGTAAGTATTGACCAATCAAAAAAAGGGAAAAAAAGGGGGGGGGGGAAATTTTAAAATACAGAAAAAAGGCGGGAAAAAAGCTGATTGGGTTTAAACTAGGGGGGGCCCTTGGCTATCCCGCCCAAACAAGGGGGCCCATCAATTTTTTCCTTGAAATTTTGGAGAGTTTGGGCAATGAAAACCCGCTAAGCCCCCGTGCGGCATGGAATTTGATTTAAAAAAAAAAAAATTTTTTATTTAAATGTAAAAAAAATTATTTGAAAAAAGCTCAAACCTTTTTTAAGCTTACAAACATCAAAACACTAACAAAGCATTTGTCGCGGAGGGCCAAACGAACTCAGGGGAAATTTGGGATTTTTGGAAATTCCCGGGAAAAAACAGTAAATTTTAAATTCTGGGAAGCGGTTCTCATTTGGGCGGCAAAAAAAAAACCCAAACAGGAAAAAAGGGGCGGGCCCGTGAACCAAAAAAAACCTATGGAAAAGTTTTTGACCAATCAAATTTAAAAAGGGGGGACATTTTAAAAAACAGTAAAAAAGGGCCCCAAAAGAGCTGAATTTGGGTTAGGGCCAGGCGGGAGATATGGGGAAACCCCAAATCATATGTAGTGCTTAAATTTTTAGTTTTAGCCCAAGGAAGGGGGGCGAAAGGGCCCCCCTAAAAGGGTTTTTACTGTCTATGGAAAATATTTTTTAGTACTGTATTGGTTTTGGGGGGGGGAGGGGCTTTTTCC
>JAODAL010082672.1:0-11499 GCA_025379985.1 Phyllomedusa bahiana
AGTTGGCAAGGAGTTGACAAATTTTGTTACATGCCGGGAAGTTTTTGTTTGGGTGAATTTCGTAAGCCAGCAAGCCTGACTTTGGACGTAAGTATCAAAAGTGCCTTTAACTTCCTTATAAATTTTTGTTGTCTCTGTTGAGGGATCAGTGGCAAGGGCTCTCTGAGCATGCAACAGTGCGTGGTGTAAATTGTGAAATTTAGAGTGGGCTTCGTTACGTTTTTGTGCTGTATACTGGATGACGTGTCCCCTGATGACCGCCTTCGCCGCCGCCCAGAACAGGGGAGAGTCATCTATGCGAATTAGGTTATCATCTACAAAATCTTCCCACTTAGTTTGCAAAAAGGATCGGATGTCTTCCGATTTCAGCAAGTATCCCAGAAAGCGCCACACCCTTTGAGTTGTTCGACTCAGCGGTTGGTTTAGGGAGAGCGTGACCGGTGAGTGATCAGAAATATCTATCGCGTGTAGAGAGGATTCTATTACCCCGTCCCACAATGACAGTGACGTTAGAAAAAAGTTGATTCGAGAGAAACTACCATGGACTGGTGAGCGGAAGGTATACTCTCTAGAGTCTGTATTTAATGTTCTCCAGGGGACGCATAGGGAGTTCGTTTCAATCAGATGTAGCAGATCTCTCGTGGACTTGCCAGTTCGGCGGTGCTCATTGGTACCATCTACCTCGGGACATAAAGTGGTGTTAAAGTCTCCTCCCATTATAATGTTGGTATCCCCCCTCTGCGCTAATAGCGTATTTAGTTTGGCAAAATATGCGGTATTGGGCAGATTTGGGGCGTACACATTTACTAAGGTGTAGTAGACTCCCGCAATAGATATACGTATAATGAGGTAGCGTCCCTCTTCATCTCTGACTTCCTCCTCTATCGTGTGACCTAAGCCCCTACGAAATAGAATGGCCACTCCTCGTGACTTAGATGAGAAGTCTGCTGAGTGACATGAGTCCAACCAGGGGGCTTTCAGGCCCTGTGTCTTGCGCCTCTTCCAGGGCGTTTCCTGGAGATATGCAATATCTGGCTTGAATCTTTTCAGGTGGATGAGAATTTTTTTCCGTTTTATTGGGGTATTCAGACCCGCCACGTTCCAGGTCATCAATTTAAGGCAGCCCCGGAAGGTGGGGTCAGTGTTTGTCATGTTTTGTGTCATGTAATGGCCGATACCTGATCTTTGAAGCGCAAGATTCCCATTGGAATGTGGATCCCCGCTTTCCCGGCCAGCAGCAAGGGAGGTCCAGAACTCAAGTAGCGGAAGACCCTCGGGGGGTCACGCGCCGCACCGCCAGTGCCTGCCAGAAAGACCGGGAGCCCAGTTACAATTATAAACAATAAGGAACATTGTAAACCATAAGGCCTAAAGGGGCCTGTAAACCAGTGTTTCAAACTGTGTGGATATAGTTGTCGTACATCCACCCAAGTGGTAATGGGATAAACCATTCTTCAAACAAAAGACATTCAAACCTCCCATTAACATGTCACTGTGCCATGTCATCCTCTCCTAATTGAAAGTGTCATCTTGCCACCTTAGGATCCTCAAATATTAGTTGCCTACCTTCCATTTGAACTCTAAGCTTAGCCGGGTACATCAATTGGAACCTGATAGCCCTATCGTGAAGATGTCTGCAGATAGGAGTGAATGATTTTCATTTTTGGGTCACACTAGCCGAGAAATCTTGATATTTCAAGATTTTCCGTCCCTCAATTTGCAGCCCATCTTTTCTCCGGTAAGCTCAAAGTATTTGTTCCTTTACCGCCCAACTCAGGTACTTCGCTATGACCGCCCTTGGTCTGGAGTTTCTTTCCTCTGCCGGCTTTTGAGGCCCCAATCTATGAGCCCTTTCAATAGACCCTAGATCAGGTGGTCCCTCTAAGCCCAGTGCCCTGGGTATGTCCGTTGTTAGGTATGTATGTAACTCGGCTTCTACCAGTGCCTCCGGGATTCCTACAAAGCGCAAGTTGTTGGGCCGGCTCCTGTTTTCTAAGTCCTCTATCCTCTCCCTTCTTCTGTTGTGCGGGATTGGGCCAAGGACTGTTCCAGGGCACTGGAGGACACCTCGCAGGAGGCAACTCTGTTCTCCAGATCTACCAATTTCTGGGTATTTGTATTTATCAGGGCAAGAGCAGAGTTTATGGAGGTATGCAACACTTCTAGACGTTTATCAAAGAGCGGCATGATACACCGCGTTACCTCCTGAGCCACCGTAGCTGCATTAAGCGGTATGTGCCCTAACGATGAGTCTCTGGACCCATTGGGTGACATATTCGGGGAAGTGATATCTTCCCTAGAAAGAAGCTCTGGGGATGGAGGTGCTATCTCTAGCTCCTTCTGATTTTGTTGTGTTTTGTTAATTTTATCCCCTTTAGTGTGGGGTGTGGGGTTTTGTGTGCCCCCTTGGCCGCCATAGGGTTTGGAGTTGTGTCGTTAGTGGCTCGACTAGGGTTTGCAGTATTTGAGGAGGTCAAGCATGTGAGTCTCTTAACTTGTGATTTAGAGAGATATTTATCCATCACCCTCAAAGGAGGGCAGTGGTAAGCGGAGAGATAGGAATTCAATGGTCTTGGGGAGGTGTTTAAGCGCTATTGCATTACATTTCCTCTAAGTAGTCCAACTAATGCCTGTTGCTGTTTTTCCCTTTCCTTTTTTTTCCACCCCTCCCCCACTATGTTCTGTTAGTTAATGGTGACCTCGCACTAATGTGAGATTTGCACCCCCTGCGAAGGGGAGAAAAAAAAACCCCACACCCTCCACGTACCTCCTTTCCCCCTACCTAAACAGGTGTTATAGATGGTTACCCTGTAACAAGTGTTATCAGATATTTTGAGGAAGATTATAAGCTTAATTCACCTCCAGTGAATTTGTGGTTGCAATGAGCTGCAGTGTGTGAGATTGTGAGTGTAGTTATTGCACCCCCTAGTGGGGGTAGAAAAGCATGCAGCTGAAAAGAAAATGTAAAATATCACACTCTGCTAGATCTGTTTGGTAGCTAGGGCCTCTAGAGGGCATACGTCACCATATCAGTGCATCGGTTAGATTCAGTTCAAGTAGTACGAGATAACTATATTGAAGAAATCTAACTAAACTATCCCTGGTTCAATCATTGCAATCAGCCTGACACAATAAGATCCAGTTCCCGTGGTTCTCCAGGTGTCAATCAGTATTGACTTAACTTGGTGCTCCAATATTGTCCATAACTGTCAGAGGTTTAGTAGAGATAGGCGAGAGTGAGAAATATCTACTTCTTTTTGTTTCCTCCCTCTCCCCCTCCTTGTAAGACTTGATGACTAAGCATCCATGTGATGGCAGTGATATGCTTGCGTAATTGCGTCTTGTTAGATAGCAATGTTCGCACAAGAATAAAATGTCCCTTCTACTAGTTGTATGTTTTTGAAGTAACTGTAGGAGAGGCTCTGTGCCTCCGTATCACTTTTATATGTGGAGGATATTCCGTTTATGTGCACAGTCGCTGTTTAGAGTTTCTGTACAACTCCTCCCCCTACACAGAAAGGTCCAGAATGTTAACACTTCCCGCCACTGAGAGATGAAAAAGCGGGGGGAAGAGGGGAGCAGTCGCCAAGGCAGAGGGAGGGGACGGGTCAGAACCAAGGGGGGATCGTGGATTCCTGGCTTTCCATGTATTAAGAGAAGCAGAGTCCAATATGTAACATGTACAAACAGGTTCCGTTTCAAATGTCAGCCCCCAACCTTCACAGTGTGATACACCTCCTCCCACAGCAGATATATATACCATGCGATTTAAGGGGACAAGTGTCTAGGATGTCGTATCCTTCCCCCTTTAGTTGCTATGAGTTCAAGTGGTGGCGAGCGGGAAAGTGGGGATCGTGTTCTGGCCCCTGAAGGTGCTGTTCTCTCCCCTCCGGTCTAGAAATGAGGAGCAAATAGCTATCCGTCAGTCTCTCCCCCCTATACAAGCTTTATTGGCTGGCAGTATAAGGGGTGCGATGTTTGTCACGGACGCTGAGAAGCAAAATAGTATGTCTGCCCAAAGGCGCGGAGTAAGGGAGCCAAAATGGCCGATCTTCCCGCCTTGTAGTTGGTGCAGGCGGGAGCTGGAGAAATTATGGGCGTTTTGCGTAGTCCCCGGCGGCCCCGAATGCCCGTCTTTACCCGAGTACCTCACCAATTGCGAGTCTAGACAGTCCGGGCACTTCCCTCGTCTGCGCTCCTCGGTCCGCTTACAACTTGTTGTTCTTTGCAGTGGGCCGGCAGAACGCAGATTTGGCTCCAAAACCCCCCCCCGGTCCGGGCTGTCCGCGCGTTGGCAAGATGGGGGGCAAGTGCTCCAGCGGGCGCCGATCCTTGCTCTGCGCTGTTGTATCGCTCTTTTGCCCCACGCTGCATTTAAGCTTTTCCCCTCACGCCGGTGTCCGCTGCGTCCGGGGCCCCAGGACAGGGGGAGCTGTTACTCACCCCTGGCCCCCGGGCTTCGTAAGGGCTTCCTCACCCCACCACGATATTTTCACCAACCTCCACCAGTATGAGGGAGCGTCGATAGATGGCAAATCGCTCAGTTTTAAGCTGTTTTTCAGCTCGAGATGAGGAGCCCAAATAATATGCTGCCACGTTCCATAGCTCCGCCCCCGGAAGTCCCACCTTCATTCTTACCCCAAAGGGGCTGGGAAGTGGAATTAAACCCAAACAGTAAATGGATATGTTTACATCTTAGGAAAACACTTATGTTTAAAGTCAAGAAAAAAAGCACAGACCTTTTCACTACCCTGCTTGTACACAGATGCCCTTAAACCTGCATGACCCAAAAATTTAAAAAGTGCCAGAAGGCAGATTATTGAACCTCTTTTTACTTGAACGGGGACATTGTTTTCCCTGCCCGGGAATGCAGCATGCCCTTTAAAACCCTATCTCCCCCAAAATTTAAAAAGTGCCAAAAAAAAGGAGTTTTTAAACCCACCATTTTAGTGTTTTTGGACATTAAATATACCTTTTTGTACCACAGTAGGGACCTTTTAAACCCTTTGTCTGACCCACGAAAAAAAGTGCCGAAAAAGGAGTTTTTGAACCACCTTTTAGTTGAAGGACATTGACTATACCTGTTCTGTATCCGTAGACCTTTAAAAACCTGTCTGACCCCCAGATTAAAAAGTCCCAAAAAAAAGGGTCTTTAAAACCACCATTTTGTTGAACAGGACATTGATTTAAACCTGTTCTGTATCACAGTATGACCTTTTAAATGTCTGACCAACAGATTAAAAAGTGGGGGGAAAAGGGTTTTTTAAACCACCATTTAGTTGAACTGGACTTGACTATCCCTTTTCGTACCCAGTATGCCCTTTAAAACCGTTGACCCCCGATTTAAAAAAGTCCCGGGAAAAAGGGTCTTTGAAAAAACATTTATTTTAAAAACGGCATGACTATACATGCCTGTACCAAGCGCCCCCTAAACCTGGACCCAAGATTAAAAAGTGCAGAAAAAAAGGAATCTTTGAACCACATTTTAGTTGAACGGACATTGCTTACCTGTCCGTACCACGTAGCCCTTTAAAAACCCGTCGCCCCCACAGTTTAAAAAAGTCCCGGGAAAAAAAAGGATTTTCAACCCACCTTTTTTTTTTAACTGGAATTGACGTACCTGTTCGTACCACAGTATGCCTTTTAAATGTCGAGCCACGTTTTTTAAAGTGCCGGGGAAAAAGGAGCTTTGAACCACCTTTTATTTGAAGGATATTGACGATACCTGTTTGTACCACGTTGACATTAACCTGTCGCCCACGAAAAAAAAATGGGAAAAAGGGTCTTTCAACCAATTTTAGTTAAACTGGACTTTGACTATACCTGTTCTGTACACAGTTGACCTTTAAAACCCTGTCTGCCCCAAGATTAAAAAGTGGGGGGGAAAAGGAGTCTTTGAACCAATTTTGTTTAAGGGACATTGTATACCTGCCTGGGAACCTACACTGTTCAAGTTTTCCTGTCCCTCCCTTGAAAATTTCAGAGGTTTTTGTATAGCTATTTTGTACATGAAAGTTTTTTGTGTTTAATTTTCTAGAAAACACATTTTTAAAATGGAGGAATCCCACCACTTTTCTCTTTTTTTTAAAAATTTAAAAAAAGGGGTTGTCTCACTACAGGGATTGCTAGTTTTTTAAAGATTTTGCAAAAAAAATCTTTTGCAATATGGCCATTACGGCCCTACCTACCCCTGTTTTTGACGCATCATCCCCCCTTTACCCACTTTTTACATTTGAAAAACAAATGTCTTTTTAAAAACGCATTTTTTACAATAGGCCTGTAGTTAGCTGATTCACAGAAAAAATGCCCCCAAAAATTCAAACATGACCCTTGAGCCACTTTTGCAATTGTGAAGAACAAAATGCTTTTTTAAAAACCACATTTTTAGAATAGGCCCCTGCAGTATTGCTGAAATTTAAAAGCAGCGCCCCAAAAATTAAAAAATACTTCTCAGCCACTGTTAAAAATTTGGGGAGAAATGCCACTTAAAGCCACATTTTTTTCCAAAGGACCAAAATTATAGCGTATCTCCCCAGAACATGCCCAAAAAAACCTTTGGGGAAACAATGCAAAAAATTTTAAAGAAAAAGTGAGAAAAGGGAAATACGGTTTTGTCATGAAACCTTGGTGTTTTTACAGTTCCCACCGCAAAAAACCAGCAAAATATCTTTTGGGAATTAAAGAATAAAAATTCAGTTAGAATGATAATTTTTAAAAAAAACATTTTTAAGGGCCATTTTGTTTGAAGAGGAAGGAAGTAGACCGGCCAACATGATTCGGATTTGGGGCCCCAACATCATCGAGATCCATGCCTGTTTTCACTTGTGAATGAAAAAGATCCACTTACTGGGGGGAAAAGGGATGGTTTGTCTGTAATGACTCCTCCATGTGCTAAAGGTCCGCTCAGAATTTGCGTGGTTTCTGGGCAGGACAAACCTTATGGGGGGCAGCGGTCGGGCCTTTCATCCTTTTGGGGATACCCAGAAGTGATTGGGGTCCAAACCCATCCAAAAACATCGGTGTTGAGAGGAGTACGTGCCCATGATTTTAAAGGGTTCTGTTGTTGTATGTGGCCCGCATTAATGCGTTGGTGGGGGAAAATAAAGATAGCCAAGGTACCCCTTAGGCTTTCCCACTTTCCCGCTGCTGCGCTGCCCTATGGCATTGGTACCTACTGCTGCACGTCGCTGATGTTGTTCCAACCGGACATTTTAAGAACGTGAAGGACGAAACAGATGTCCCGTTAATCAACAGCAGGTCCCCTTTCCCGCATTTTTCTTATTTGGGTGGGGGGGAAGGAAAGTGCGATTTTTGTTTTGTCCCGGAATCCAGGGGGGGTGGCACCGTAATGTTTTTCCCTTTTTGAGGCCTTAATGGAGGTCATGTTGGAGGAAATGGGCACCCAAGCATTCATGGGAGGATGGAGCTTGTTTTTCCCAACCCTCTGGATTGGGGGGGCACTGCAAACGATTTTCCTCTCTTCGTGCCCCTTTTTCCAAAGGGCAGGGATGTCAGAAAAGCGGTGTCCAGGAATACTCCTCCTCCTCCCCTCCGTTTCCCTCTGGCACAATTTAAAACACGCCGATTGCCTCGATGATGCACCTGAGAGCTGATGCGCCCCTTTGCACAGCCCTGGCCCCCGAACCATGCCTAATGAAGACGTAAAAAATTGTGAAAACGTGGGGCCCCCTTTGGATTCGACGGGGGAAAAAAAGGCCCCGTTTCCGCACTGGTCCGTCCCCTCCACCGTCGTGGCGGGACCTGATTTTAATGCCCAACGATTTCCAGAACTAAGATCCCACAATGGTCAGGTGCGGGGGATTGTTGCCGACCTTTTTGGGGTTTTAAAAACTGGAAAGGGATGGTGCAAGCTCTTTCCCCTCCCTCCACTGGTGGCTCAACACCCCGAGGTCCGCACCGCTGTTTCAGGCCTGTGTCATTGTACTCGTAATGGCATTGCGCTCTGCCACAATCGCTGGAGCATGTGGAGGGGGGAATTTCCCACGGTTGCCCCCCTCAAAAATGAGACAGTTGACGGGAGGCCAGTACGCTGCAACGCACCCGGGGGGACAAACGGGTTCGACCGGGGGAAGTGCGAACCGCCTCGAGCCTTCCCCCGCAGGGAGTCCAGACCCCGGGGAGCGCTTTAGAAAATTTTTGGACGACAAAGGGTTTATGACTGTGCCGGCAAGGGATGTGCTCCCGCATACCCTTTAAGGGCGGCCAGCGATTTCGACCGTTACGCACACCACCCTTTCCTGGACAAGGGTTTTGTCACCCAGCCAACGTCGGTCTCTTGAGGAGGCCCCACCGCTCCCGACCCGTGTGGGACGGGCTCCCGACAGATTAATTTCAACACGGCCTGGTTTTTTGGGCAGTGATGACCAAGGCCCTTGGGGGGAAAAAACCCTCACCTTCCTGCGGTTTTTGAAGACTGCGCTGAGCCTTAGAGCCCTGTCACCCCAGAGACTCCACCCAGCTCACCCAGTGAGCTGTAAGAATATAGGGCCATGGCCTGCTTACAGCCATGTGTCGGGGGGTCGATGGGCTTTTCCAGAACAGTGCAGACAAAGCCTTGAAATTTTAAGGAAATTTGGTGGCCAGGGGGGGGCCTTTTTGGCAAAAAAAATGCCCGCCGGGATCTGTATTGGGGGGAGGCAAGGGCCATGATGTGGCGGGAACCCCTCGTGCCACCCGACGGAAAGGCAACTTTTCCAAGGCCAAAAACCTGGCAATGCCCACATTCAGGCATTTGGGGTTTGGGATGGGTTTTGGGTTAAAGTGTTTTTCTGCTCCCAAAACCCGGAAGTAGAAGGTGGGTGCTAACGGGCCCCTGTACGGCGTGCAGGTCATCAAACTGGGGGAAAGGAGTAGGGGGAGGTGGGGTCCTTTGGGGGTGGGTGGTACTCGGGCGACGAAGGAGGCTGAAACGGATGATCCCTGATCAGACCCGAGAACAAGGCAGCTGAGGAACGCTTGGTGGGGGGAGGAGGAGGACGGGGGGGAAGGGGTGTGACAGTGGTTGGGGGCCCGGGGGTCTGGCCCTTTTTTTTTGGGCCCGTGTTGCCTCCCTTTCAACTCAGCATTCCTCCTGTGACTAGACTGTTGGTGGTGGGGTTTAAAAAAACCCAAGATTTTTTGCCTTACTTATCGTTTTCGGGGAAAAAGGCGGCATATGACATCGCTGGTGAATTTAGAGGCTTTTCAAGAAAACCCAAGAACCGGCGCTGGGTGGTGACAAGAAATTGTCCAGGGGAAAAGGGAGTGTGCGAAAACGGCCGAAATCTGGGCCGCCCTTAAGATCGGTGGTGGGCACAAAACCCTTTCCTGGGACATTCATGAAACCCCGTGTCCGAAATTTCTAAAACGGGGACCCGGGTCTGGACTGCCTCTGAAGTAGGGTCGAGGTTGAGTTCGCACTTTCCCCCTTTCGCGCCCTGCTTGTCCCGCCTGGCTGCGTTGCAGGTCAGTCGGCCTTCCCCTCAAAACCCTCTCATTGTTGCGTGGGAACACGCTGGAATTTCCCCTCTACATGCTCCCAACGATTTTTGGGAGCAGCGTAATGCAATTACGCGTACGAAGTGACCAAAGGCTTTACAAGAGCGGTGCGCCCCCGGGGTGTTTAGCCACGAGAGTGGGGCAGGTGAAAGAGCTTGCACCATCCTTGCCAGTTTTTAAAAGCCAGAAAAAGGTCAGTGCGGACAAGCCCCGCAGCATGACCATTGTGGTGATCTTAGTTCTGGAACATCGTTTGGGCATCTGAAACATCAGGGCCCGCCAGCGACGGTGGGGGAGACGGAACAGATGCGGCACGGACTTTTCTCCAAACAATCCCAAAAGGCCCCACAGTTTCTCAATTTTATCGGTCTTCATTAGGGGTGGTTCGGGGTCCAGGACTAGTGCAAAGGCGCGCTCAGCTCTCAGGGTGCACATCAGGGAAATAGGCCTTTGTTGAAGCTGTGCCGGAGGGAAACGGAGGAGGGGGAGGGAGGTATTCCTGACACCCAAATTACCCACGCCCTGCCTTGAAAAGGTTGGCGCGAATTTGAAAGCGGGAGGAGGAAGATGAGGAAATCTTTTTCTAGTGCCCTGACCCCGAGGGGTTGGGAAATCAAGGGGTCCCTCTCTCACATGGTGCAGGATGCTCCCCTTTTTCCCCCTACAGATCCTCTCTTAAGGCCATCAAAGAACAACAGTTACTGGGTGGCCCCCCTCCCGGTCCCGTACAAAAAAAAACCCGCACCCTTTCCCTTCCTCCCCCCAAATAGAGAGTAAAATGCGGGAAATGGGACCTTGTGTTTTACAACTGGAGACATCTGTTGCGTTGATTCCGTTCTTCAAAAGTCACGGGGGAAAACATCACCGACGTGACAGCAGAGGTGCCCAAATGCCCCGCCGCATGCAAGGTGGCAGAAGCCCAATGGGTGACCTCGGCAATATTTATTTACCACCCCACCAAACGCATGAATACAGGGAAACACCAACACACAGAGACCAGTTTTAAGATCATGGTACACGACTTCTGCGTCTCAACCCGATGTTTTTTGGGTGGTTCCGGCCCAAAAGACTTCTGGGATCCCAAAAAGGACGAATGGCCCAGCTCGCTCGCCATGCCATAGAGGTGTTGTCCTGCCCAGCAGCCAGCTCAATCTGAGGGACCTTCGCACAGTTGGAGGAGTCTTACGACAAACGCATCCGGGTTTTCCAAGATAATGTGGATCGTTTGACTTTTTATCAAAAAGAATCAGGGATGGATCTCTGTGTGTTGTGGCCCCCAAATTTCCGAGGGCACCATTAGTTGCGGTCAAATTCACATTCCTCTCCAAACAAAAAGGGCCTCTGAAAAATTTTTTTTTAAATGACATTTCTTACTGCAAATTTTTTTTTTCATTTTCCAACAGTTCTTTGCTGGTTTTGCTGTGAGGGGAAGTAAAAGGGGCACCAAGGTTTCGACAAAACCCTTTTTCCTTTTTCTCACTTTATCTTAGAATTTTTTCCCCCTTTTCAAAGGGTTTTGGGGGCATGTTGCCTCACAATTTTTAACGTGGTAGGGAAACATATTTTTAAAATTTTTTGGGGTCATGTTGCTGTGAGATACGCAATAATCGTGGTCCCTTTGGAAGAAAAAGGGGGTTTTAATTGGATTTTTTCCCCCTTAAAAATTTTTAACAGTGGCTGAGAATTTTATTTATAATTTTTTGGGTCATGCGCTTTGAAATGCGCAATATCAGGCCCATTCAAAAAAAAGTTGTTTCTAATAGACATTTTTTTCTTCACAATTTTCAAAAGTGGTAAGGGGATCTTGAATTTTTTGGGGGCATTTTGCGTGAAAGAGCTATAAAATAAGGTCCTTATTAAAAAAAATGTTGTTTCTAACGAATTTTTTCTTCACAATTTTCAAAATGGGTCATGGGGCTGTTTTTAATTTTTGGGGGATTTTGCTGTGAAATGAGCAGACTCAGGCCTATTTTAAAAAATGTGGTTTCTAAAAGACATTTG